>CM022703.1:21967599-22093507 GCA_012295165.1 Asparagus setaceus
ATTTGGGGAATCAATCTATGCTTTTAAATTTGTAGTTCCCCAATTCCACAATTAGGGTTCTAGAGCATCAAGTTCTTCTTTGCAACAGTTGTCTTGCTTGTTGAAACTAGAAGGCCATGATACTATGGGAATCCCTAGCTAGAGTGAGTGGTTTTGACAATAATGCAGCTTTTCAGACTGTAAGAGGACCACTCTCATTTGCATGATCCTTTTGCCCCATAGAAAGTGCCCCATATATTATTGTACTGAAAAGACACACTAAAAGGTTCCTGCATTTTTGTGGTCCATTATTGTATGTATAGGGTAATATAAGGCGAACGTATCTTCATGAATTACATGCATCCTCTTTGCTTCACTTTATTTTTAAAATTTTTTATTAATTTTATTTTTCTTTTTTTTTGAAATTTTAGAAGTGCAATTAATATTGTTTTTGTCTCTTCAATTAGTCTACCTTCCTTTAACTTATATTATCTAGGGTTAATTGCAAATGTCCCCTCCTATATACATTCAGCAACACTTAGCATCACTCAACTATTTTAGTAGGATTTACCACCCTTAGATTCGTGTTTTTATAGAAGGATAAATGCAGATAACCCTCACTCCTTTATGAATTAAGAGATGTTAAATGCAAATAAATGAGTTGCGGGATGATAAGTTCCACTAAAAGTATAGAGTAACGGGTTCACATATCTCAACGCATGTTAATCCCATGCTAAGGATAGGAGACAGAGTAGCATTATACCAAATTGGGCCACATTTGGGGAATCAATCTATGCTTGGAATTGAAAACATTAAATTTGTGGTTCCCCAATTCCACGATTAGGGTTCTAGAGCATCAAGTTCTTCTTTGCAACAATTGTCTTGCTTGTTGAAACTAGAAAGGCCATGATACTATGGGAATCCCTAGCTAGAGTGAGTGGGTTTTGACAACAATGCAGCTTTTCAGAGCTGTAAGAGGACCACTCTCATTTGCATGATCCTTTTGCCCCATAGAAAGTGCCCCATATATTATTGTACTGAAAAGACACACTAAAAGGTCCCTGCATTTTTGTGGTCCATTATTGTATGTATAGGGTAATATAAGGCGAACGTATCTTCATGAATTACATGCATCCTCTTTGCTTCACTTTATTTTTAAAAGTTTTTTATTTTCTTTTTTTTTTCTTTTTTTTAGAAATTTTAGAAGTGCAATTAATATTGTTTTTGTCTCTTCAATTAGTCTACCTTCCTTTAACTTATATTATCTAGGGTTAATTGCAAATGTCCCCTCATATATACATTCGAACACTTAGCATCACTCAACTATTTTAGTAGGATTTACCACCCTTAGATTCGTGTTTTTTTATAGAAGGATAATTTGCAGATAACCCTCACTCCTTTATGAATTAAGAGATGTTAAATGCAAATAAATGAGTTGCAGGATGATAAGTTCCACTAAAGGTATAGAGTAACGGGTTCACATTTCTCAACGCATGTTAATCCCATGCTAAGGACAGGAGACAGAGTAGCATTATACCAAATTGGGCCACATTTCGGGAATCAATCTATGCTTGGAATTGAAAACATTAAATTTGTGGTTCCCCCAATTCCACAATTAGGGTTCTAGAGCATCAAGTTCTTCTTTGCAACAATTGTCTTGCTTGTTGAACCTAGAAAGACCATGATACTATGCGAATCCCCTAACTAGAGTGAGTGGGTTTTTGACAATAATGCAGCTTTTCAGAGCTTTAAGAGGACCACTCTCATTTGCATGATCCTTTTTGCCCCATAGAAAGTACCCCCATATACTATTGTACTGAAAAGACACATTAAAAGGTCCCTGCATTTTTGTGGTCCATTATTGTATGTATAGGGTAATATAAGGCGAACGTATCTTCATGAATTATATGCATCCTCTTTGCTTCACTTTATTTTTAAAAATTTTGTTGAAAAATCATATTTTCCTATTGTTGGTTATGAACTTTTGTACAGGGGTTTGGTGAGATCTAATGTGGACTAGACTTTTTTTCCCTAGAAAATAGTGTGGACTAGACTTATGTTGTTGAGTTTTTTTGAGGGAAAAAGTAGGGCACAAAGCCCTACTCATATATATATATATATATATATATATATATATATATATATATATATATATATATATATATATATATATATATATATATAACGATAAGCAATCAAACACAAAAAGAAATGAGCTTGTAGTTCAAAAGTAGAGAACTAGAAGCTCATTTCAAAAAGAGAAAAAGAACTAAAAGAAAAAAGAAAAAACATTAGCAACAAAATAAGTCACTAAACACGACTAAAAAGATAACTAAATATTGTAGGGTAGCCCAACACCACCAAATCGAGAAAATCCCCAAGCAAAGGATTACAGACTAGCTCCAGATCTTTCTATCTCGAGTGCCTTCAATCTAGCAAAACCATCGAGGACGAGGGAAGCTTGATAACAAGATTTGAAGCAATAGTAGCAAAGTCCCCCAACTTAGACTATTGATAGGTAAATAAGGAGTTGAGTTAGAATTATCTCGCTTGGAGGTGGAAGAAGATTCTAGAAGAAGCAAAATGCTTTAAATGAGTCCCTCGGACTCAAAATAGACCCTCCTTTACTTGGATGTTTCTCTTGTCTTGGTATCTTGGTAGTAAATCCCTGAGGACCAGAGGATTGTGAAGCTATCTTCTTTGCCCGATTTACCTCCTTTAAGTTGGTATTTTTGTTACTAGACCTCGAGGACCAAGATTGGGAGGTGCTTTCTTCCATTGAGAGGAACTTGATCCCCTTCTCCTTATCGACTGCAAGACTGGGTTGCAAGAGGTTGTAGCCGTTTGAAAATCTACCAACTCTAAAACGGTCCCTATTGCACCAAATTTACCAATGCAAAGGAGGGACATGGGTTGTAGCAGAGCCGGAAGGGACTTGTTTCTTCGTCAGAGGCTATGGAGGAAGCAAATGATGGTTTGTGGAGGGTGGTGGGTTGAGCCAATATGGGTTCGAATAGGCCCTCAACCGAGAAGTGAGAGGCCCCGCCGAGGGAGGAGGAGGGGAGGTGGTTGATGCACTATATCGCGATCCGCTTGTCGAGGTTGAGCCCGTGATGCTAGGAATGATGGCCCGAGTTGAGGGGGTAAGAAGTTGCTAGAGGGGTTTGACTATGGTAGATTGGGTTGGGGAGCCCGGGATGAAGTTTTCGCCGGATCGCCGAAGATTGCCCAGGCATTGTGTCGAACAACCGTGTGCGACCAAGAAGGATGGGTGCACGCTCGTCCGATGAGTTGGAAGGGTCTCAGATAAATATTTGAGCATTCAATTGATGAGTGACCAAGGGCATGACATCCATTGCAATATTTAGGCAATCTTTCATAAACAATTGGTTGCTTAAAACCATCAAAACAGCCCACCCATATGAACCGAGGGGGTTTTCTCAAATTCAACTCAACACAAATTCCCAAGGCCGGGCGCTAGAGTCGTGGTGGCTTTGTCAATGCACAAGAATCGACCAATCTTGTTAGCCACCGCTTCTAAGAATTCCGGGATGAAGCACCGTAAGGGGAGTCGCGCAAAGAGATCCAAACCGAGCTAAACACGAATCCTTCTTCAAGTGGCAAAGGTTGTGCCACCGAAAATTTTGTAGGTAAATGTAATAAGTAACAATGATGGGCTGGTTAGGACCTTGAGCAAATCCTTATTGTCCAAATCAAGCAAGAAAGCTCGAGAGGTCGAGGGCTTGGGGAAAATGGGTGTTCCATACCCTAGCTAAGGATCTCCTTGTGGCTAGCTTCAAGAGATGGTCCGCACCATGGAATTTCATGACCAGATGCTGGAATATAGTTCTTCTACTTTGGGCAATTCGAGTTGACAAAAGAAAAGATAGAACTCCTCGAGAGCCACATATGATGTTGACGCCAAGCGGGGAGTCGAAAGCAAATGACTCAACATCGCTAGCATGAGCTTGAACAAACCCGTGGCCTCGAGCTTCTTGCCACTTGAGCATGCGATTTTTGAAAGGGGTGGAGCTTGGTTTCGCGGATCATTCACGAAAGAGGGCTAGGTTGAGGGGGGGAGGGACGGCTGAGCACTGGGGAAAAGGGAGAATAGGCTCTGATGGAGGGGGCTCAGAGGATGAGGGTTGCCAGGGAGGATGAAGGTGGTCAGAATTGGGGAGGAGGGCTGAGGGGGAGGTAAAATGGCTGGGTTTGAGGGTCGGATCTTGGATTTGGACTGTGGATTGGGAGGTCGAGGGAGGGTCTCGAGGGGATTTAGGGTTTTGGAATTGGGATCTCCAGGGGATGGGGAAGTCGGGGAAATGAAGTGGCAGTAGGAAAGGGAATGAGGAGGGGGCATGATGTCCGAAGGTCAGAGGGAGAGAGAGGTCTCATGTTCAAGGGGATAGCAGCCTGCATCTCGAGAACCGAAGGAGGAAGCCAAGGTTTTAAAAGTGACTTATGTTGTTGAGTTGGAAGATCACACCCTTCTTAGGATCAGATCCGCAGTAACACTTTATTTTGATGAATACAAAAACTTTTATATTGTCAGTAATACATGTTTGATGTTGTATACATGTTAAAAGAAGTTAGAATCAAGTTCAATATTGAATAGAGCAAGCCAATAAGTTAATCACAGCTTTCTCGAAAATATCAAAATAAAAAATCATGTTTGAGCATATGGGAGTGTCTGCTCTTTATCATGAATCCACAAAAATAAATAGAACTCAATTCAGAGATGTATAGCTCGAGATATGAATATTTTAGTATATAACATCCAAACAATTAGCAAAGACGCTAAAAACATACACAAAGACTAAAACTTGCATAAACCATAACTTTTAACTTGGTTATTGGACTCACATTATAATAGCTTTTGAAAGCTCTTCTGATATAATCTATTGATTATTGATGATTGAAGAGATAATCTATGATGCAAATGTCCATAGAGGTTCAAATCATTAATGGTGACAATTTAACCATCAATGGTGACACAACTTAACCATCGATGGTGAAGGTCGATCATCAATGATTGATTGTTAATTTTAGAATTTTGGTCTATTTTTATTTTAACTGAGCCGCTTATTGTTAAGGGTATATAGGCTCTTTTCCTCGCATTTTTCATAAACAATTGGTTGCTTAAAACCATCAAACGAGGACCATATATAGGCTGAGGGGTTTTCTCAAATTCAACTCAACACAAATTCTCATTGCGCTCGGGCGAGCTAGAGTCGTGGTGGCTTTGTCAATGCACAAGAATCGACCAATCTTGTTAGCTTGCTTCTAAAATGCAGGATGAAGCTGTAAGGAGTCAGCAAAGAGATCAAAGCGGAGCTAAACGAATCCTTCTTCAAGTGGCAAAGGTTGTGCCACGAAAATTTTGTAGGTAAATGTAATAAGTAACAATGATGGGCGGGTTAGGACCTTGAGCAAATCCTTATTGTCCTGAAATCGAAGCAAGAAAGCTCGAGAGGTCAGAGGGCCTATGGAAAATGGGTGTTCCATACCCTAGCTAAGGATCTCCTTGTGGCTAGCTTCAAGAGATGGTCTGGCACCATGGAATTTCATGACCAGAGCGTTGGAATATAGTTCTTCTACTTTGGGCAATTCGGAGTTGACAAAAGAAAAAGATAGAACTCCCTCTCGAGAGCCACATATGATGTTGGCCTTGATCTTGAGTCGAGCAAATGACTCAACATGCTAGCATGAGCTTGAACAAACCCGGGGCCTCTCGAGCTTCTTGCCACTTGAGCATATGATTTTTGAAAGGGGTGGAGCTTGGTTTGGTGATCATTCGCCGAAGAGGGCTAGGTTGAGAGGGAGACGGTGACAGCAGGGGAAAAGGAGAATAGGCTCGATGGAGGGGCTCAGAGGATGAGGGTTGCGGGGAGGATGAAGGTGGTGAGGAGTGGGGGAGGTGAGGGGAGAGTAAAATGGTCGGTTTGAGGGTCGGATCTTGGATTTGATTGTGGATTGGGAGGTCGAGGGAGGTCGAGGGATTAGGGTTTGGAATTGGGGATCGGCGAGGGGATGGGAGGGGTGGAAATGAAGTGGTTGGGGTAGGAAAGGGAATAGGAGGCGGCCATGTCAGTAAGAAGTAGGAGAGGAAACAAACTGACCGAAGGAGGGATAGGCTGCCTCAGATCTCGAGAGCAGAGGAAGCGAAGGTTTTAAAAGTGACTTATGTTGTTGAGTTGGAAGATCTACACCCTTCTTAGGACTGTATCCGTGCAATCAGCTTATTTTGATGAATACAAAAACTTTTATATTGCTGTAATACATGTTTGATGTTGTATACATGTTAAAAAGTTAGAATCAAGTTCAATATTGAATAGAGCAAGCCAATAAGTTAATCACAGCTAATTCGGAAAAATATCAAAAATAAAAAATCATGTTTGAGCATATGGGGTAATGCGTCTCTTTATCATGAATCCACAAAATAAATAGAACTCAATTGAGAGATGTATAGCTCGAGATATGAATATTTTAGCGATATAACATCCAAACAATTAGCGACGCTAAAACATACACAAACTAAGCATAAACCATTTTTATTGGACTCACATTATAATAGCTTTTGGAAAGCTCTTGATATAATCTATTGATTATTGATGATTGAAGAGATAATCTATGATGCAAATGTCCATAGAGGTTCAAATCATTAATGGTGACAATTTAACCATCAATGGTGACAACTTAACCATCGATGGTGAAGGTCGATCATCAATGATTGATTGTTAATTAAATTTTGGTCTATTTTTATTTTAATCGAGCGTTTATTGTTAAGGGTATATAGGCTCTTTCCTCGCATTTTCATCGGATGTTCACGACCTAAATCAGAGAGAAAATAAAGAGGGAGGGGGAGAAAATAAAGAGGGAGGGGAGAGAGAGAGAGAGAGAGATTCGCCTAGGGAAGAGTCTTGCTCAGAAGCTTCTGAAGCATCTCGACATTATTCTTCATCATCCGATCGTCAACCTTCAAGGAGTGATACCCTGGACTTCATCATCATCATCGTTCTTCTCAAACCTTTGCTATTATCATTAAGGAGAATGGTTTGCAACAAAGGGATGTAAGATCATTCTAGTTATGCTTATTTGATATTTGATTCTTTGTATTAAACTTGTGCTTACTGCGCATCAAGCCGGGGTGAATTAAGGGTTTATGGCTAACTCAAGCCGGGTTAATTGAGGAATAGGTCACTAGCTAAGGGTAGGATACTTGTACATGAAGAGTTTAGGTTAGACGACTAGTTTGGGAGAAACTAGGTTTCGGCTTGTATAGCCTACTAAATAGGATTTGTAATTCAGAGAACTTTCACATATGAGGAACCCTTCTAAAAAGGAAGAGTGGACGAGGGATTGTTTATCCGAACCATTATAAAATCTTTTGTGTTCGGCCGAGATTATTTTTGTGATTTGCATTGTTTATTATTTTGATTATTATTGTTTTCATTCCACCGATATTTTGTGATATCTCGAAAAATAGTAGGCAAGCCTATTCACCACCACCACCCCACTCTCCCTAGGCTTGCATTCATATCCAACAATCCTAATTTAGAAGAAAGGATTGTGTGTGTATGTGTGTATGTGAAATAAATAAGGAAGCATTCTTGGTGATATGAAACATTTTGAGTCTTCGATCACTCTTCTATTTGAGTACATCATTTACGGAATTTTGGTTAGTGGATAGTTCTATTAGAAAGATATTAGTAGCCTTTGAGATTGGTCGGCTTATACAAGGTCAATGTTTTAGGATTCCATGGTGTTATTCAAGATATATATTAGGCTTCGGATGGGGTGACGCTTTGGGGCTTAAACATGCAAGAAATATTTGAGCTTTTCATCCCTATTCTATTCGAGTAGATCATATGGATTCATTTTGTTTAGCTGATAGTTTAATCGAAAGAGAATTTTCTCATTTGAGTTTCATCATCTTATATAGCCAATAGATTAGGATTCAAGAACCGTGTTATTCACGCATTAAGGTGTGTTTGGAAACTTCACACTAATCCCATTAAGATCTTAGCCCGATTGGGATTGAACTAAGGATGGGGTGGTCCAAAGATAACCTAGAAAGACATCTTTTTAATTAAAAAACTAGTTCAATCTTGTATAATGCTTTTGCCAAACATAATTTTAACTTGTTCAATTTAGTGTCTTTATCCAAGTTAACAGGTGATTTACCAAGCATGCCCTAGACTTTTGGAATGAGTTGAAGTCGTTGGGCCTAAACTGGCTTGAAATAGTTTAACCTTGTGATCTCTTTTATTTGAAATACATCATGTGGATTTGTTTTGTTCAGTTGATGTTTTATTTGAAATACATCATGTGGATTTGAAACATTTTAACCTTGTGATCTATTTTATTTGAAATACATCATGTGGATTTGTTTTGTTCAGTTGATGTTTTATCAAAAAAAGAAAAAAGAACTTCTCATCTTTAAAATTGGCCATCCTATGACACACGCATATAGAAAATTGAGGAAATTGGTACCAAGTAGTTAAAATATACTTGGTAGTGATGTGTACCAAAGCTTAACCACTCATCTTATGGTCCCCACTGACAATACCCTCTCCAACCCATGCAAGTGGTCCCCTCAAAAAATATAGATGAGAATAAACACCTCATTAATAATGACCAAAAATGATCCTTGGTACCATGGTTATCCATATTCCTTATCACGAATGTTGGGACACCGACGAAGAGTCATACATCCTCACGGATAAAATCCAAACATTCGTTGAGTCAGAATCCTTAAGCTCAAACTTGAGCAATAGAAAGTTAATGCCAATATGGTAACTTTTCAATTTAGCTCCATGCCTAAATCTAAGCCCAAAATGGTGTTGTCTCATTCCTCAAGTAGGATGGAGGTGGTCAACTATGACCAATAGAACCGACAAAGTCAAGGCTTAATCCCTCTCACTAAGCGAGAGGCAAAATGATGTGGGTACATCTCAATCTCCTCCAAGATGAGCATTGACTTCGGAAGTCCAAGAACAAGCACAAGATAAAGTCTTGCAGAGCCATCTCCGCAATCGTTGGAGAAGAATTCTACACGCCACTCGCCACCGATTCAGAGAGAAAAAATAGTCATGGTAGGAATGAGACCGACAAAGATTATTTGATGAACTATCATCACCAGAACTTCTAAACAACCCGAACCGATCAAACAAAAGAGACTCATTGACAAGGCCTTGTAGCGCCCTTCGATGATCCCAAGACCCCATTCGATATGATATCATGGCCCAGCCTAACCAATATCCCAACAGATAACCTTATTTGAACTATTACGCTTGTCTAAGAAAATGAGAGAAGCTTTAAAAGAAGCTTTGAATGACAAGGAGGTGTTCTTCCCCACTTGATTGAGCCTCCTTAGGATGAAGAACACAAGCGCTATCAAGCACTCAACAATGCATACCCTATCTCACCTTCACTCCGGAGGATATACCGTCAAAGATCACCATCACAACATCCCTTTACTATACCGGTATATAGGATAGGCAAAGGTTGAAAGGATTCACATTGATCTAGACTTTGCATTGAGCATAATTCCACGAAGACTTTGAGCTTTCTAGGTATTCCTCCACAAGCTCTCAAAAACTTTCAAGAACCATATTCTCGCTTTAACCTACGAACCATACTGCTTTAACTCCAGAAGAGCTAATTTTAGAAAGATCCGACTTAAATGTCGATCGGTAATTTGAAGACGGAAGTGACTTGCTATGTCATCAACGCCAAACACCTTACAACCTTCTTCTGGATGACCATGGATCTATTCCAACATGCTCGCCTCCTCAACACTTCATCAAGATTCAAATATATTGATGAACAGGGGTCCATCAAAGAGTTGAAGCTAAAAGCATCCTTTCAAGGGGTAGGAGAATTACTTCACCGACTCTCTTGTACGATGTAAATCATACAATTGAGATTGTCCTTCCCAATGATGAAGACAACGGTAATGAAGCGATGTTGAACTAGATCCCATGATGATTTAATATGGGAGATAGATCCATATGTACTACCCTAGAGGATCTCTATATCGATCAGTCCAAGATCGAGCGAATCGATCTTTAATGAAGAAGAGTTTGCTTACAACTACTCAGATTCTCGAGTCTAAAAACTCAAGAGTCAAACTCGATGTCTAGACTAGCTTTAGAACCAAGATTGTACATGCCGATAAACGAGTCATAATCATAAGCAACTAGGTAACTTAAGATGCCACTTTTATGGTCCAACCTAACGTAGTTCTTTGAACTGATCATCTTTGGAAAAGTTGAGACACGACCTAATGTATCAAACTCGGATGAAGAAGCTAAAGAAGCACCGAATTCTCCCACACACCAACAATCTCAAAGAAGTTATGGAAAATGGGATACAACACCGCTAAACTAGGGTCAATTTCAACTAAGGGCTAAGAATTCATTTAATCCCTTTATATCGTAATGGGAGGTTTTGATTATTATAATCAAACCAAATGAGGACTCTACATTTCTCCTAAAACTGAAGTCACAAATAGAATCAAAGATCTCGATGACTTTCTACAGCTTCTTCGACATGTCCAACTCGATTCGATCAACATAGGAGCCCCGCTTAGTGAATTCATGGCCAACATAGTCTCATATGACCTAACCATGGGTCTTGATGAATTAAGTGTTCAAAATTCTCAAGATGATTCATAGGCAAAACAACTAGGGAAGTAGTGGAGTCACGCCGAAGTCGCGAACCACGACCAAGATAAAGTGGTTCAAATCAACATAGGCTATGAAGTCAACCCTAAGCCCATCTTCATCGTGAAAGTCTATCATCCATAAAAGGAAGAACTCATAACTCTCCTTCAAGAGTGTTTGGCGTAAAATCTCCTCTCGGTTTGAATTGCTTGTTTACAAATCAAGAATGCGCTTTTACAACGAGAAGGAAGGCCCTTCTTGTTTTAACGTGGGTTCGTTCGGTAGCGGTAGGGCGCCTCCCGATGCTTTCGAGCGAGTTTGCTTCCCTGGGCGATCCGATCGGCGTCGGCGGCGAGCTTCGATCGCGTTAGAAGCTCCGGCGTGGTTGAGTCGGTTCTACCGAGCTTGCTTGGATACGGCTTCTGATGCAAGAGTTTGCAAAACTCGAGAGCCTCAAATCGAGGAGTTGGAGCCCACTTCAACAATCAAGCCTTTGCTCCGGGCGAGTTGAGGGAGCAAGAGTAACTCTTCCTTGCTCTTTCTTCTCAATGGCGGTTTCTTACAACACTGGTTGCCCTTCTCGTGTGGAGATGGTGGCTTATAAATAGGCGGGAGAGGCATGGCCCCTTCCTTAATTTGTGGGATATGACCAGCGGCGGTTAAGGGCACCATGCTCTTCTCTAAGCGTGGGATGTGACCAGCATGAGGTAATGAGGACCATGCCTTATCATAACCCGGGATGTCGCGAGTGGGTAGCGAGTGAGCCTTCGAGTGCTTAGAGCTTCTGGCGAGTTCTGGGGCGAGTCTGGAGGGAGCCTCTTCTTGGCGGAAGCTTGGTTAAAGCTGGCAGCGTCTGTGTGATTGAACTTGCATGGCGAGTTCTCTAATTGGGCGGGCTTTGATAAATGCTTGGTCCTCCTTGACTTCGTGGGATGTGACCACTAATAGGTGAGGCGCCATGTCCTCTAGGCTGCGGGATGTGACTATAGGGGTGATGAGCCTTGTCTCATCATCACCGTGGCGTGGAAAGTGGGTGGGCCCACTTCTCAAAGCTAGATTAGCACCGTTGATCGGCGGTGGCGAGCTTAAGGGTTGTTCTAGCTGTTGAGGCGAGCTTCTTTGAACAAGCGGGGAGCCGGTGGACCCCTCGAAGTGTGAGTTGGCTTCGTTGTCGTGAACCCCTTGCGAGGCGTGCTTGGCGCCTGAGCGGGGTTGGCCCGATGGCGGCGTTGGACTCATGTGGGCGAGCTCATCGGCGTGGGGCGACCTCGTCAAACCAGCTTTGTGGCGAGCCTCGTCAAACGGCATTTGTGGTGAGCCTCGTCAAACCAACTGTTGTGGGCGAGCCTCGTCAAACCCTGTTGGCGAACCTCATCACATATTGTCGAGCTTCGTTTCGCGTCGCGAACCTCGTGTTGAATCGAACTCCGCTCTACATGCGAACCTGCGTATTGAGGTCGAGTCACGCCTCTTGAGCAAGTCTGGCTTTGAAGCTTGCACGGTCTAATCTCGGTTTAATGTGAGATTCACTGCGTAGGTGAACCTCGGTTGGCGGAGAGCTTCAGCGCTTGGCGAACCTGCGATGCGAATGAATAGCCCATTTGTTCGGCAAACCTCGTCAAACCAGCTGTTGGCGAGCCTCGTCAAACCAGCTGTTGTGGAACCTCGTCAAACCATTGTTATGGGCGAGCCTCGTCAAACCATGTTGTGGGCGAACCTGCGTGGGCGGCGGCACTTGAGCTCTGCGGCGAGCTCTTGAAAGCATCGACCTGGCGGTGAGCTTGTTTAGACAAGCGGCTTTTGAGTTACGGGAGAGCTCAGCGGCGAACGACCTACGTCGCGGGCGAGCTTATCTCTTTGGCTGGCGGGGTTGGCAATTTTCCGCCTACAAGACCCCTTCAAAGTTTCAGACCTAAATCAAGCTTGGATAGAGTCTGAAACACTGAATGAACGGCAACCCGCGCGTAAAGCATCTAACCATCTTAAGTATGGTTCGAGCTCTTTAGTGGGAGAAGTTAGGCGATCTCAAGGCTAAAGCTGTCCTTCTTCGGTGTTGGGCTGCCGACTAGACCTAGAGCCCTTTCTTTATTTTGGGACATGTTGTCATAACTTTGTTGGATGTATTGTCTTTAGCCCTTGGTGAGTGCGATGCAGTTTTATGATGCGCCTCGTGGATCTTATGTAAAAGACCACCAAACGAGTTCAACTCTAGGGGAGCTCAAATCATTTGGTATGCAGGCCCAATTTTGGGTAGTTCAGCCCGTTTGACAGGCGAGCCCAATTCTTGGGCGAGCTCACGTCATCTGGCGGGCGAGCTCTATCTCGAGCGACTCCGCTATTGGCGTGACTTCCTCTCGGGCGAGCTCACACCATTTGGTGGGCGAGCTTCATCTTGGGCGAGCTCACGTTATTTGGCAAGCGAGCTCGTGCTTGGGCAAAGGCGGTACGTGTCTTCTCCCGGATGGAACAGCGTGGTGTGTCATCTCGCATTAAATGCGATCTGACGGGGGGCGCCTCGTCTTCACCGTTCGATCGAGCGGATTTGGCGGCCTTTGATCTGATCGTTAAACGGCGAGGATCGAGTGCGAAATTCGTGCTAGCGGCGAATTTCAGCCGTCAATATCTGTTGAGGGCGTGTACCTCGGTGGCGAGCTTCACCTATATAAAGTGCTTGTCTTCTCCATTAGGAAGCCTGTGTGCTTCAAAAATCCTCCGTCCAAGTTTTCGAAGAAAACCCAAGGTCTTAACTTCGAGCGTAATGGCTCCCAGTCGAAGAAAACCACATCCAAGGGGAAGGGCTCGCTTCCTCTTCGCCACCAACTGGCCGTGGCAATGCCGTGGCCGTCGCCGTCGCCCAACCGTGTTGGTGGAACTGGGGGCAGACGGACTCTGTTCGTCCCTCGTGAAGCCTTGTCTATTGGTGAGGTCGGTTATCTTGGCGAGGAATTAAACGACAAGCGGACTTAATCTTTGTTTTGGCGAGTCCGGTTATCCAGCGAGTTAAGCCATGACAAAGTCTTACTTTCGGCGGGGCTTTGCTTTTGTCGAGGCGAGCTCGATTGCCGCTTCACGAAAAGGCTTCGCACCTTCAAGTTGTCGAGTCGGGTCTTTTAACATTCTTTCATTTCATTTTGCGGCTACAGCACCGACAAAGTCCTTCCAAAGATGCGGCCATTGGCCTGCGCCCGGTGAATCACGGGTTTCGGCTCCTCGGGTTTCCTCTCCTTGACCGGTGCGGTCTTCCATGCCGATCAAACTACGAATTGCGGCGTGTATCGAGGACACTATCGTATTGCGGGAGTTGACCAGCGATCTTGGCGA
Source organism: Asparagus setaceus (assembly GCA_012295165.1). Lineage (NCBI taxonomy): Eukaryota > Viridiplantae > Streptophyta > Magnoliopsida > Asparagales > Asparagaceae > Asparagus > Asparagus setaceus. Next base: position 21,981,567 of record CM022703.1, read on the forward strand.
TGCTAAGCGTCAGTAGTGAAATGGTGAAGCGACTTCATGTTCGGTGATGCCATAGTTGATCCTTAGTCATGCTCTGGCGAAAGCAAATGGTTGCGTGAAGTTGGCGAGGCTCGATACTTTCTTCCCAACATGATCGCGGGGATTTTCTCTAGTCGAGCTCGCTCCCTTCAGTTCGAAAGATGAGCGGGACTTGACTGGCTGGGATGGAGTCACTTGCGGAACCTTCCGCGGGTTCCAAAGTTTGGATATAAGTCGGCAGCTCCCACCGGCGTGGCCTTGCTTCATCAGGTCTTACGCAAAATGAATTCCCATAGGCGAAGCGGCCGGCGATGGCGAGGAGACCTTCCGTCACCGCTTCTTCAAAGCGGGAGGGCGAGGTTTCCTCAAAAGATTTCAGCGCCGGTTGGGTACATTCATCGGTACAGCGGTCCACGGTGGCATAGAATCACGATTAGTTACGGCGAGAACTCACGATCTCGGGGATACGAGCTGTTAGGGCCATCGAGCCACCCGGCCGCGGCATTAAGATTCCGCGCTCCTCGGTTTCAAAGCGTCTTTGAGCTCTCTTGTCGGATAAGCGGTACCTTCTATCGCGAGGAGTTAGGGTTGGCTCTTCACGAGATGCCGCGAGGTATCCAGTGCTGCCGATGGGGAGTTCCCATATGAAGAGTACATTCTGGCCAAATGGAGCTCAACTATCTTTCCACCCATTCCCCTCAAGTGGTGGAAACCCTATGGGAGCTTCTGCCACTACCACATTGCACGGACACTCTGGTGCAGTGGACCACAAAGGCGTGAGAAGAGGAATGAGGGATCACCACAAGAATTGGTAGGACTACTGTTCCCCATAGCGAAGGCGGGAAGAGGCCCATTCTCGGTGGTGGTATGCGGCGTGGAGGCGATCCGTTCGGTTGCACGAGGGTGGCGAATCGGAGACTATTGATCCGGCGAAGGGGATTCGGTGGGGACTACTTTTGCATCCTACCACCATCGGTGGGGACTCCGATCTCATCAAGGCCACCTGGCGGCTATTTGATGTTGTGGTTGAAGAGGTGCGTGGTGCGCCTTTTCGTTAATCCGGTGGATGTCGTCTATCCGGCCCGTCGGCTGCTATGAAGCGATCATATATCGGTGTCGGCCATGACGGCTACATCTGAAGTGGACTCGGGAGGTTGTCGGCACTGGTCAATGGCGTCTCCTTTGTTGAAGTGGGCGGAGGAGAGGAATTGCCAGACCCCCAACCCTCGGATCGGCTTGCCATACCGTGCACGATGGCATGGTTAGTGTTACCTGCGCAGTGCTTGATGAGTGCACCGGCGTGCCGGGGAAAGGCGGGACCGTCCCATTCCTCGCGCTCGAGACTTGTTCTGGAAGTTCAGGGATGTTGTGGAAATGAGGAAAGGCTTTCCTTCTTTGGCAACTATGACTTCTTCGGTGTTTCCCTATTTTGGGCGGGGGCCGCAGTCTCTCAGGGATGGTTCCACTACGGATCGGCCACCCTCTTAACCCTTGGCGGCCGGGTGGCTGGTCAATATCTGACACAGCTACCATCTCCTTATGCAGGTCGGTCATGCCTCTTGGAACCCTACCTTCCTAGCCGTTTCTCGCCAATTTGGATCGACCAGCTCTATGTTGGGAATATCAACCCCGGCTGAAATTGAAGGGGTTGGTAGGCGGGCTTGAGGGTGGTTTTGGCGCCATAGCCGGTTGTCTTGGTGTCGCAGAGCTTACCTTTGAGGGACCGAGTTCTTAGCCACTCGTTCACCTACTGCAAGTGGTATCGAGTACTTCCGGAGGAGTTCGACCTATACATCACTTGCTGCCGAGCACACCGCCCGATCGAGAGGTCTCTCGGACACCTCGGCGGAGGAGCGTTACCATGTTGAGGCGGCGTATCTCGAGAGGAGGAAGTTAGGCGACTCGGCAGGGGCTGAAGCACCCCTCGAGAGTCCTCCAAGGCTAGGCTGGGACATGGGCTTTCCGGAGGTTTGGGTGGCGACCTTGTAGGCGGTAAAATTGCCTTAATCCCTACGACAGCTTCGGAATGAGCAAAAGAGCTTAAGGGTCCATCGAGTGAAGTCAGGCGCCCTAAAGGTTAAGTTCACACGAATGCTTGACTTTACAAAATAGACAAAAGTGTCGATATCTTCCAAACGGAAGGAATTTGGAAAAATGACCGGACAAACCGAACCCTTGGTGGTTTGGTTGGCTCCGTCTACGTCGAGATAGTCGATTTTCATATATAATTCGTCCAATTCCGACATACGGTTTGAAAGTTACGACCCGTTCTTAGTAGCATGTTACGAAGCTTCGCGAGTAAAGCAAGCTCTCACAAAGGGCTTAGCTCGCCTCAAGCTTCGCGCATGAAGACTTGGGCTTCGCTGCATGCTTGAAGCTTCGTGCGCATAGGCCAAACTTCGCCCATGGCGTCGAAGTTTGTGAGGCTCACCCAGCGTCGAAGTTCGACGAGGCTGCTTCTAGCGATGGTTGTGAGGCTGCGCCTACAACGATAGTTTGTGAGGCTGCGCCCGCTGCATCAAAGTCGAGCGAGGATGTAGCGGCGGGCTCGACATTCAACGAGGTTAAGCCTACAGCGGTGAACCTCGACATTCAACCGAGGTTCACCTACGGCGGTGAATCTCAACACTCAACCGAGGTTAAGCTGGCGGTGAACCTCGACATTCAACCGAGGTTAGCCTACAGCGGTGAACCTCGACATTCAACGAGGTTCACCTGGCGGTGAATCTCAACATTCAACCGAGGTTTGCCTATAGCGGATGAACCTCGACATTCAACAGGGTTCACCTACAGCGATGAATCTCAACACTCAGCGAGGTTAGCCTACGTGATGAACCTCGACATTCAACAGAGGTTTGCCTATAGCGGTGAACCTCGACATTCAACAGGGTTACTTCTGGCCGGTGATCTCGACATTCAACCTCGACATTCAATCGAGGTTCGCCGCGTGGCGAAGCTCAGCGATCATATGGCGAGTGGTTTGGCGAGGCTGCGCACAACGATGGTTTGGCCGAGGCGCTGCGGCATCAAAGTTTGGCGAGGCTTCGCGCGGACATCAAAGTTCGGCGAGGCTTCGCCCGCGTCAGCGTCGGCGAGGTTAAGCCACCAGCGTTCTTGCAGCGGCTTGGCGTTCTTGTAGCGGCAGCGCATGCTGACCTCCGCGATTCGCCGCGGCGGCTCCGCTCTTGTAGCAGCCCCTCGTTCCTTTGTAGCGGTGAGCTTTCTTGTAGCGAACACAAAGGCCACGAGCCACAGCGGCTACGTGGGCTAAGTAGTGGGCATCAGTTATGCCCGTCCATTAACCGTTCCACAATTCCGGCATGATAGTTACATGCTAAAAACCTATAAATAGCGGTGGCGGCTATGGAAAGGAGGCTTTGGAGAGATCGATGCCAATTGCCGCGAAAGAGATCAAGCTCTTCATCGGCAATCTCAAGATCATCTACAACTTTGTTACGATCGTCAGCGGAAGCAATCTCGGCGTGAGCATCGAGAGAAGCATCCTATCATTTGCCGAGAACCCACCTTAAAGAGAGTCAAATCAATCTCCTCTTCCTCATGTCGAGAATTTGATTGTAACACATTCATTCAATCAATAAATATTTTTAGACCCTCTGACCTCATGTTGTCCTTCCACACTCCCTACGACCCACTCGGTCCTTGGTTTTGGCCGAGGCGGGGTCCCTCAAGCGGTTAGAGTGGGAGGCGTTTGGAGGGCTAGGGATGCTATCGGCAGTGGGTGCGATGCTGTTCCACCCCACTCCCTCACCTTAGCGTCCAGGGAGGAGGGTGCGGTTCAGTGGCGAGAGGTGGCTACGAGGGCTCACCATGAAGAGGCCTCTCCTAACTTTGGGCTTGCGAGTGACCGCATCGGGGTCTTGGCGATGGCCTTGAGCAGCAGTGTTGGCTTCGGTCCGGCAGCGCCACTTGCCCGGGAGGTATCGTTCTCGGAGTCCCTCTTCTTGCTTGATAAGTTGACTATGATTAGCTCGAGGCTTTCCCCTTTTTTTTAGGTACAACCCGGCGCCGCGTTCAAGTCTCTTGAGGATGAAGAAGGACATTCTTGGATCATGAAGCGGTCCCATCCCTCGAGGAGAGGTTGGAGAGGCGTCTTGCGGCGCCGGTGGCGAGGAGCGGCCCAAGTCAGTGCTTCCGCCCAGGAGAGGCGTCTATTGAGATGGCTCACTTTCGAGGGAGGCTCATTAGTGAAGAGAGTGCTTTCGGTGGAGGAGGCTCGGGAGAATGTCGACTCTCATGGCCGTCCACGACCCGCCCTCGGTCCCGGCTCCGCTCTGAGAGGATATTCCTCTCTCTCCTCCTTCGTCTCAAGCGGAGCTTCGTGGAGGCTCACGATCAAGGATTTTGAGACCCTTCTTATTGATAGCGTCCAGCGGTATTGGATGGAGCTGCTCTTTTGGTGAGCTCAAACCCATCTTGCTGAGATGTATGGGCAACTGAGTACTTTGGCCAGCGCGGATCTGCGGCCGCCATTTCAGCGGCAGCAGCCGGCGAGAAAGATGCGAAGAGTTGATTGCTCTTCGCTCTAGAATCTCTTAGACTTGGCCTCTGAGCGTGTGCAATCCATCTTGAAGGGCGGCGGTTCTTGGATCGAGAACATGGCGCGGTGGCTACGCGAAGTGGAGAAATTGCCGATGGCAAAAATGGAAGAAGAAGCCGAAAGCCCTGCGCCTTCTGGCGGATCGCGACCAAATCCATATCGGCGAAGAAACCATCGCCGGTTCGCGAGCCTTCCTAGCGCCAAAGACCTTCGTGGCGCGAGCTTTGAAGGAAGGCTGGAGAACTCGAGGTCCGCGGCAATGGTTATTGCTGATTTGAGGCGAGGGTCTTAGAAGGCAAAAGTGAAGCTTCACCATGCGGTCGCTCACGAAGAACATCCGTAAAGGTCCTCACTTCACGGAGGAGGAGCACAAGAGGCGATCAGGGGCATGAAGTCGCGAAGATGAAAACTTCGGTTTGGCGTACCTCCCTCTTTTATCTGTCCCCTTTCCTTTGTTATGAATGAGAATCGGACTCCTTTTCTTTCGTATCATTCGATTGTTTAAGTCGAATATCGTACATGTGGTCCTTGGTTCTTATTTCTTGGCCTAACCGACTTTTAGGATTTTTAGCAAACCCTCAGCTATTAACGGATTTGATTTGCCTTTACCGATTACCGTTTGAATCGGGCTAGCCATACTATTCCCCTCAGTATGATGAGTTATCGAGAAGTTTCTTTTAGACTCAATGCTAAAATTTCTTCTCTACCCTTACCCGTATGAGGCGTTGGGTTAATTACAACTGTTAAGTCGTGTCGGGGTTGGTAGTGTTGATTCGCGGCTCGGCCGGGTTGACCGGTCATTCGCGGGGTGGCGGTGAAATCGAAGGGCACATCACTTGGTAGGCCAATGTCGACAAACAACGCCATTGAAAGCGGCGGATAATCAAATAGATCGAGGGGCGTGTGAGTGTGGCGATTGATTGATATAGTAGCTCATGCATGGTAGGCTACTACCCTTCTATCATTCTAATAGAATTAGAATGTCGCGAAGGATCAAGCCGTTCGGTGGCGTATGAGTGTGACGACCGATCTAACTATCAGGTACTCATTAACATGATAGTTTTGAGGACCCACCATCTATTGAGATTGGAGAATTTGCGGAGGTTTAGTATTAACATGACTAGGGTTAGTTGCGACCTAGGCAACTTTGAGGACCCACCATCCTATTGACAAGGATTGGAGGGGGATTTTGCCAGAGGTTTAGTATTAACATGACTGGGGTTAGTTGCGACCTAGAAGCAGGACCCACCATCCTATTGACAAGAGATTGGAGGATTTTGCAGAGGTTTAGTGTTAACATGGTAGGGGTTAGTTGCGACTGAGCAGCTTTGAGGACCATACATTGACAAGGATTGGAGGGGGAATTTTGGGAGGAGCAGTTTACACTCGTGCACTTGTCGGAGTTTAGTAGTTGCAGGAAGACTATGGGTAGTACTTCTTTAGGAATTTCCCGTTGATGGGCATCATGATCTTATCGCCGTCCGGCTTGGCGATAGGCTCCATTTGAATATAGGCGTTTCTATCACAAGCGGACCTTCCACTTGGTTTGGAACTTGCCTTTCTTCTTGGAGTTGAGGATCATTGGTGCGGGCGGCTAAGACTAACTTCGCCCTTACGGAAAGACGATTATCGACCCTTTTGCGAAGGTTTTAGAATCGGGCTTAAAAAGGCGATGTGTTGTTGAGCTTTAAGCGGTTCGTCTACGCGCCTCTAGTTACGAGGCGGTGGCGATAATTCTCTTCACTCGTCATCCGCAGCGGCCAGCGACCGTAGGGCGGGATCTGAATCTCAAGTGGTATGCGGACCTTGGCGGTATACTAGCGAGTATGGTGTTGTACGGTGGGAGACGGTTGTAGTCGCGATACGCCCATAGGCTTTCGAGCTTTTCATCGGTGGCGCTTATGGGATGTTAGCTTAGTTAGGATCTTGATGATCGTCTTGTTGAAGGCTTGACTAACCCGTTGGCTGATGGTTTATAAGGCGTGGATAGCGAGGTTACGTATTACGAACTTGTCGCGAATCGGTGAGCGCGAGACTAACGAGCTGCGGTCCGTTGTCGTGGATGATGCTTTGGGGGCCTTGATGCGGTATATGATATGGTTCTGATGAACCTTATCAGCTGCTAGTCTTGACTTCGCAAAGTACGCCTCGGCCCACTTGGAAAAGTAGTCGGTTATCGCCGGGATAAGCGTGTCCCTTTCGCGATGGTGGCTATTGGTCGACAATATCCATGCCCCATGTCTCGAATGCCCGCAGGTGTTGTTGGATGCAAATCTCCGTGCGGTGGCGTATGTAATTAAGCGTGGATTTGGCCGCAGCGTGGCGGCGTTGGCATAGCGCAGCGTCGCTAATCATTTTGGGCCAATAATAGCCCATTCTTCGTGGCGATCCCAAAGCTTGGGTCGGTTGGTGGCGCAGGTACCATCATGGGCTTCTGTAGGGCCTCCGTGCTTCGTCGGTCGCGAGGCATCGGCGACATACCGTCGTATGATGACCTTCGATACAATGTTTTGTCGTCGAATCAGTAAAACCTGAGAGCGTCTGCGAGAAGAATCCGTTCCTTGCGTCCTCGGGTAGTATCGAAGTAAAGAACATAGTCAATAATTGGGAAGCGCCGTCTCTTGGCTCGGTGGTTTGTGCCTGAGTCGTGTTTGCCACGGAGGCGGATTACGCTCCGGAAGAGCCGTCGGCTGCAATGGTGGCGTCTTTGGCTCGTTCCTAGCGGTTGAGCCAGTTGGCTACAATGAAGCCAGCGTCTGCGTCGTGTTCTTGGAGCGAACGTGCTTTCGATCTGGCTGTCAAATGATTTGGCTATTTCGATAGCGGCTTCGGTGGCATGGAATTAGATCATCATTTCTAACTTCATACTCTCCGTCATCACATGCGGCGATGGTGAGAATCACCATAAGCCTCGAGGTGCTTTACCCCAAGTCTTTGGCGGTTGAGTCAATGAGCATCGCGTTGTACTCCGCCCGTTGTTGGAGCATGGCTCCGATTAGAAGGCACAGGGTATCGTGATTTGCGGGGAGACCAAGACTACTCCCACACCGCCCGCGATAGCCCGTGGTCGACCGAGGCAGCGCGTCAGTAGAGCGTAATTTCCTTCGTGAAGTCGTGTTGACCTCATAGGTTTCATCGGCATGTCTTGAATAACTCCGTGTTTGATCCGTCGGGTGGTGGCCATGAGATCCTGAGATGGCTGCCCTTTGGCGGATTTGCGGCATGAAATGGATGTCGTCTTGAGACAACAAGCGCCACCTTGCTGGCAATTCGAGGATCGGGTTGTGTCATGAAGACTTCGGATAGGGTTCATCTTTGAGATGACATGAATAGTCACGGCCAGCGAGGTAGTGCGCATTTTGAATTGCGAACACCGGGCTAGGCACTCCTTTTCGATCATGGGGTATCTTCGTTCGGCTCCTTGCAAAGTCCTACTCGAGGTAGTATCGCCTTTTCGTGACCGGCGTCATCATTTTGTGCTAGGAGGCGGCCAAGGAATGTTCGTCGCCCGCACATACCACGAGCGGCTTGCGAGATTGGGGGCCTTGATGCCGGTGGAGTTCGAAAGATAATGCTTGATTTCCTCGAGCGCTGGCGGCAAGATTCATCCCGTAGCGACACCCCTTCTTCATCAATTTGGAGAAGAGTGGCACTGCGAGAGATTTGCGATGAACCTTGGATATCATGGCGTCCTTGCAATCCCCTCAATTCCACGAGATTCCTAGGTGGTTGGAGTTCTTGGATGGCTCGGACTTTGTCGGGGATCGACATAAACCCCCTTCGTCGTAACAACAAAACCAAGAAATTTACCCTTGGACATCCCTAGAATGATTTTGTGGGGTTCATTTTCAGTTGGTGTTCGCATGGCGTCGAACACCGTTCTCGAATCGCCAAGGTGGTGCGCTTTTATCCGCGGCTCTTCACGACTAAGTCATCGTTAGCATTCGGTAGTCTTTCTCGGATGGTCTTGGAAAATGGTGCTCATGGCGTTGATAGGTCGGCGCCCGCATTCTTGAGGCGAATGGCATAGATTATAACAGTATATTCCCATCGGAGTTACGAGCAGTATGCTTCTCATCTTCGGGGTGCATTTTGATTTGGTTGTACCCGAAAAACCGTCCATGAGCGACATCCTTCGAAAGCATGCGTGTTGTCGATGATGACATCGTGATGGGTAATGGAAACTTCGTCTTTGGGAAAGGCGGCATTGAGGTCCCTATAGTCGATGGGAGTTCTAATTGTGTCATTTTCTTTAGAGGCGGGGCGATGTTGGACACAATCTAGGTGTTGTTCCTCCACGATGAAGCCGCCTTTATGAGCCTTTTACTTCGCCACAATTGCTTCCATAATCTGCGGTAGCCGTCTTTCTTCTTTGCTTCCGCGGGTTTGGCCTCGGTTGATGTCAAAGCGATGCATGGCGACACGAGGGATCAAGGCGGGCATATCTTCATAATTCGGCGAACATCGATGTATTCCTTGACAAGAGATATGAGCTCTTCCCTCTCTTGGGGAAGTAAGCTAAGTGCGATGAATATGGGTTTGGGGTTGGCCTCCTCTCCATGTCCACCGAGAATTTTATCCTCGGTGGGCGGTTCATTTGCTTTCGGCCCGCTCCATTCGGTTGGCGTGGCGATCCCATGCTTAGTCATGAGCGGGATTTCGTCTACTTGGACCTCAACGGTATCAACCGTAGTCATGTTGGTACGTGAGGCTTGTAAACCAGCCCCGACGACATCTGAATCCCAAGGCGAGGAGGTAGATGATTGATCTCTGGCGAGCTTCCTTTGGATATCTGCGTCCAAGTGGCGGTACCATTCGAAGAGGGACATAACCTAGCCTCTTAGCGTTACTGGCAAGTAATGTCGTCGGGCTTTCCCTTTGTACGCATAAGCGGGCTGGTGGAGTCTTCACTGCCTTTGCGTAGTTCAAGCCTTCTTTACGGGCGGTAGCCATGCCTTCCATCATCGCCTTGCGACCTGGTTGTAGTGTATGAGCGTGGGTCGGGTTCATCGTCCTGCGAGTCGTCCCACATCATATGCGTGGACATGTCAACCCTTCCAAAGATGATCTCTTGTTGATCTCCTCGGCCGAGTGCGACAAAGGCGGCTCGTGAAGACTTCGATCATCGGCTTGTCGATGCCGTGTGCGAACACGCGGGCAAATCACGGGGCAATTATTGGTCACCCGAAAGCGAGGTTGTTGCATTCACGGCGGTTAGCTTAGAACGGGCGAGGTAAGCAAATTCAGGAGTTTCATTGAGGTGAGCTTCGCTTGGCTCATCGAATTAGTGATAACAAGGCCTCATGCCGATTACAATGGGTTCAATGTCATTAGGACAAGACCCTCGTTGTCTTCGGACTCACGGTCGGCTTCATTACGCTATCGGGTCTTGATCGGCACCTTACGACGACTCAGAGTCTTGGTAGAGCAAAGAGTCGGTGAAGTAATCTCCACCCCTTTGAAGAACGTTTATCGGCAAATCTTGTCTTGACCTGACCATTATCATCCCGTACTTTAGGCATTGGTGCAAAGTAGGCGGGACGATCGCGGTTATTATGGATCCACGGTCATTGCCCATATTGTAAGATGGTTACTGCGTGGATGGCGTAGCGGTTACTTCCGTCCTCATATTGCCTAAGCATTTGGCGGATCTTTCAAGCGGCAGCGTCCTGTGGCGTTGAAGCCAAAGATAGTGGTGAGTGGAAGTCGTAGACAACGGCTTACGAGGTATCCTAGGGACTTGATGGCGTCAAGGAATAATGCTCAAAGCGATCACGGGTCCACTTGGATTCTATCCACTTTGGAGAGCCGGCGTACCCGTGAAGTAAAGAGCCTATCGTGAGGCGTGCTATTGATGAGCATGTCATCACGGGGTGAAGGTGATCTGGGGGATGTTGCGGACACACGGCGGCACATGAACAACTTTCCCGTCTCTTCCTCGGGGCCGGTAGAAAAGTGTGTGGTAAAACCACGAGTTGGCCAAAGCCTCTGAGCGACCTCGGGTTGACCTCGATAGGCGCGAGGCTGCATTATAGCGTGATCCTTCTGGGATGTTTGCTAGCTGCGAGAGCACATTAAACCGGAAGGGCGGGTTGCTTGAGCTTGGTTTGTCGGCATTCTCCGTGATGTTCCTGCCGGTTGTTTCATCAGGTCATCTGTGACCGTGGGATAATTCTTAGCGAAATCTTTTCCTGCTCTTGTGGCGAATCTTGTGCCTCTTCCTCGAGTCGGTGAGGTTGCTATCCCTGTTCGATTCCATCGAGAATTCTTTGAGATGACATTAGGGGTTTGCCTCTCCGTTTGCCCTGGCGGCTCGGAAATCCTGGCTTCGTCTTTGAGGAGGTCGGGTGAACCCACATGACTTGTCTGTTGGTAAAGTGCGTGGTACCAAGCCTTTTCACCTGATTGTGAGTCGTTAATGATCCTCGGCTACGCTGGGAATAGGTATGATACACTGCGGTCGTGAATTGCGGGGGAGGCGGTTCAAATCTTAAGGTGACCATGTTCATGGTCACATTCTTTGGACTTTTCCTTCTTCAACACCCCGCCTCAAAAGAGGCACGGTTTGTCTTTGAGGATGTAACACTGGCGTTGGGTGGGCGGCGAATCGATTGGCAGCGCAATAGTTTGGGTCATCTGTCTTGCCCACTTCTTGGTCTTGCGGCCTCGGAAGCTTGATCCTATTGCTCGAAGGAGTGTCAAAAGTGTGGGCACCACCGGTCTTCCTTGAAATCGTATTGCCTGCAGGCTGCCCAGCGGCTTAGATTTACGATGTTCTTGCGGCGTCTTGGGGGCGGATTAGAGTGGACAGCCATGGTTTCCTTTCCCTTGACCGAGGATAGTTCACGGTGAAAGTCGGTTCAGTTCCCTTTTGGCTTTGGGGCTCTTCGCTTCCGGTAGCGATCATGTTTTCCACTTGTTCACCTTGGCGTACCAATTCCTTCGGTCGGGTTTCCACGGCCAGAGTCGGGATAAAATGCCAATCAGCGGTGCTGCGGCACATCTCGATCGGGGTATTAGCTACTGTTCGACAATCTGTGATCGATTTACGAACCTTTTCACAAATTCCTTGTGCCTCTGTTTTCTTACGCTTCTTAGCGATTAGAATTAGCCATTGAAACCGATTAATAGATTGAAGCGGGCCAAAACGATTTCTCTAAGTCAGACCCATGATTTGATAGAGCGGGCTCGAGTTTGGGAACCATTCAAAGGCTACCCTTTCGAGTGCCAATGAACAAGCGTGAGGATGGGATCATTTCGATAAGAAATCACATGCGGGGCCGAAGTAGTAAATGTGTTGGGAGAGATCCTTTCCCGTCCCGGCTAGGTCAACCCCATAGGCTTGAATTTTCTTGGATAGGGGGCCATCCCTCTGCTGGATAAGTGGACTACTCCCGGCTTCGTTCATGTTTTAAGGAGCTTGGTCGGTGATTGAAACTTCGTCAAACCTTTATCACGAGGTATCTTTGCCCGTTAGGAGGCTTTCACGAAGATGCGGAGGAGTAGCGGGAGGGTGACTTATGCTCATCCTCTTGCATGCGGCGTGAGGAGTGAGGTCTTTCTTGATTCCTCCGACCCTTCCGGCGATTTTGAAGGCTTCTTTTCTTCTTTTGCGTGATTGTCCCATTATCTCTTTCATAGAGTCGATGGCGGCTCGCTGTTCTGAGATCACGGCTTGCTGCTCCTCAAACCTTTTAGTCCACTCGTCGGAGCCTCCGGTCATGTGCACTCTTGCGTGCCTACCGTAAGCCGAGCTTGATGTTTGGGACATCGCCTCCGCTGAACAAGCCTCTTGCTCATCGTCGCGGATGGAGTTTAACCGCGTGTAGTCAAATGGGATGGCTGCACCGGTTTGGAGACGCGTGTGCTGGTAGACGCCTTCACGTCCGATTGGGAGGCGTCTCAGCCCCAAAGCAAACTCTGAGTCCGAAGAATCCGAGTATCTAGCTTTATCCTTCCCTGTCATGTTGACGGAGGCAATTCGTAGCTCGGGACCACTAGTGGCCTATTTCTTTCGACGATTGCGCCTTTGAAGAGAGGCCTTACTCTCCGATGTGGTTGAAAGCCTTTCCCATTGATGGTTTTGGCGTGCAGCGGTCAGCCCGAGAACCGCTGGATAAGCTTTCCGCGATGTGGAAATTAGCCTCTTGAATCGTAGCTTGTGAATCGGATGGTCTCGAGGTCTCCGTGGGTTGGAGATGGCAACCCTCGATGTCGGAAGGGATCATCGGCGCGCAGGTGCGGTGAGTTCAAAGGCTTTCGGCGAGCGGCTTTGGAGCCCCAAGTGTGGGATTGAGGCGGTCTTGACTTGCGGTGAGATATCGGCTCTGGCGAATTCATACTCTGGCGGTACGCCTATCGCGAGCGCCGCCCACTTGTCGTCTGGCTTTGGTGAAGGCTTGATGAGTGAAGCTTCGCTGATTAGCGGGCGCTCGCTGATTGAAGCTCGCTGAATGAGAACTTCTTTGTTTGGAGAAATACATCAAGTCGCCATTTTGGAGTCTCGCCGCCCGAGTGCATCGCCCGGCAGGTTTCGCTGATTTAGGAACCCGAGTGTGGGTTGTGTGTTCCGTGATTTTTCTTGGGTTTGAATAGTAATCCAAACCGTTCGAGGAGGTGGAAGCGATTGCTTCCGGCGATGCAAGAGCTTGTCGTCGTCGTTGCACGGCTCTCTTGGAGAGAAATCAGCGTCGATGGTGAAGCATCCGCGAATAGATCTTACGAATTTGTTTGTGACAGCGGTTGTTTGGCTTGCACTCCGGCCATTAGTTGACCTTGGCTGGTTTGGGAGATAGAACCCCTTTTGAAATTAGGGTAGAGACACTTGAGTGGCGGCTACTTCGGCCGGCTTCGGCGTTGGGTTGCGCACAACCTGCGACAACGTCGGGGAGGTCCTACCGCTGAAGAGGGGCGAAGACAAGTACTCTTCATACCTAGCTTGGTGAACTCAATCACCGGGGACTCAAGCATTTGTCCCTTCAGCGATGTCGTCAGCTGCGCCACCACCATCTCGGTTGAGAAATGGTTTCTCCCACTTGTAATTAGCCATCTTACGTTTGGCGTAAAATCTCCTCTTGGATTTGAATTGCTTGTTTACAAATCAAGAATGCTTTTACAAGGAAGGCCCTTCTTGTTTTAAGCGTGGGTTAAATTGGTAGCGGTAGGGCGCCTCCCTCGATGCTCGAGCGAGTTTGCTTCCCTTGGGCGATCAGATCAACGTCGGTAGGAGCTTGGTCTGCTTGATAGAAACTCGTGGTTGGTCCAGTTCTACCCAAGCTTGCTTGGATCGGCTCTGATGCAAGAGTTTGCAAGAGCTCGAGAGCCTCCAAACGAGGGTTGGATGGAGCCCACTTCAACAATCAAGCCTTTGCTGGGCCGAGTTGAGGGAGCAAAGAAGTAACTCTTGCTTGCTCTTTCTTCTCAATGGCGGTTTCTTACAACAGTTTGCGGCCTTCTCTCGTGTGGAGATGGTGGCTTATAAATAGGCGGAGAGGCATGGCCCCTTCCTTGATTTGTGGGATATGACCAGCGGCGGTTAAGGGCACCATACTCTTCTCTAACTATGGGATGTGACCAGCGATGAGGTAATGAGGACCATGCCTTATCATAACCCGGGATGTCGCGAGTGGGTAGCGAGCCTTCGAGTGCTGGCGGAAACTTGGCGAGTTCTGGGGCGAGGTCAGCTGGCGGGCCTCTTGGTGAGCTTGGTTACGTGGCGGCGGCGTCTGTGATTGAACTTGCATGGCGAGTTCTCCCTAGTGGCGGGCTTTGATAAATGCGGTCCTCCTTGACTCGTGGGATGTGACCACTAATAGGTGAGCGCCATGTCCTCTAGGCTGCGGGATGTGACGCTATAAGGGTGATGAGCCTTGTCTCATCATCACCCGTGGCGTGGAAAGTGGGTGGGTCCACTTCTCCAAACGCCGTTAGCACCGTTCGATCCCGGCGGTAAGCTGAGCTTAAGAGTTGTTCTAGCTGTTGAGCGAGCTTCTGAACACAGCGGGCCAACTGGTGGACCCCTCGAAGTGTGAGTTGGCTTCGTTGTGCGGCGAACCTTCTGGCGTGCTTGGTGCCTGAGGCGAGGGTTGGCCGATGGCGTTGGACTCATGTGGGGCGAGCTCATGGGGCGACCTCGTCAAACCTTGTTGTGGCGAGCCCGTCAAACCTTGTTGTGGGCGAGCCTCGTCAAGCGATTGTTGTGGGCGAGCTCGTCAAACCACTGCTTTGTTGGCGAGACCTCGTCAAACCATTGTTGGCGAACCTCATCACATGGTATCGAGCCGTTTCGCGTGCGAACCTCGTGTTGAGATCGAACTCCGCTCTACATGCGAACCTCGTATTGAGGTCGAGTCTGCCTCTTGAGCAAGTCACGCTTTGAAGCTTGCACGGTCTAATCTCGGTTTAATGTCGAGATTTTTGCTGTAGGTGAACCTCGGTTGGCGGACTTCCTTTGCTTGGCGAACCTGCGAATAATGACCATAAGCATTTGTTGGCAAACCTCGTCAAACCCTTTGTTGTGAGCCGCGTCAAACCAGCTTTGTGGGCGAACCTCGTCAAACCATTGTTATGGTGCGAGCCTCGTCAAACCAGCTGTTGTGGGGGCCCGAACCTCGTGTGGGCGAGCGGCACTTGAGCTCTTGCAGGCGAGCTCTTGAAAGCATCGACCACTGCAGGCGAGCTTGTTTAGACAAGCGGCTTTTGAGCTCTGGGAGAGCTCAACGAGCGAGACGACCTCGTGCGGGCGAGCTTATCTCTTTGACTGGCGGGGTTGGCAATTTTTCCCGCCTACAAAGAGTACATTGATGTCTTCAGCTAGAGTTATGAACACATGCCTGGCTTAGACCCCAATATAGCTGTACATTACCTTGACATCAACCCTAGTGTCAAACCGATCAAACAATAGCAACGACGCTTCTGTCCTGAGTTGATGGAACATATCGAGAAAGAAATTCACAAACTCATTGAATGCGGGTTCATCCATAAAGAATAACATCCGGATTGGCTAGCCAACATCGTGGTAGTGATGAAATAGAACAGCAAGATCCGGATCTGTATTGATTTCTGGGATCTTAATCTTGCTTGTCCAAAAGACGAATTCTCTCTCTCTATCACGAATGTCATGGTTGACAATACGTGTGAGTTTGAGAGAATGTCGTTTATGGATGGGTTCTCTGAATACAACTAAATCAAGATGCATCCAGATGATCAAAAGCATCGACTTTAGGACACCCTTAGAGATTACGTTATCTGATAATACCCTTTAGTGCGAAAAATCTTGGAGCAACTTATTAACGCACTATGAACACGGTCTTTTATGAGTATTTGCGTAAGACAGTGGAATGCTACATCGACGACCTTGCAATCAAAAGTCATCATAAGCAAGATCACGTCAATGATTTGAGAACGGTGTTTGAGATTATGCGAAAACACCAACTCAAGATGAATCCAACCAAGTATTTCCTGAGGGTATCATTAGGTAAATTCCTGGGATTTATTATGACATCTAAAGGAATACATGTCGATCCCGAAAAAGTAAAATCCGTCCAAGAGATGCCACCTTCGAGAAATCTCAAAGAACTCAGAGGTCTACAAGGACGATTAGCCTATATCCGTAGGTTTATCACCAACTTGTCTAAAAAATATCAACCATTTTAAAGACTGATGAAGAAAGGTGTCTCGTTCATTGGGAATGACACTTGCCAAGAAGCTTTTAACGAGATCAAGGGTTATCTCACGAAGCCACCCGTTCTAGCCGCGCTAGTATCAGGTAAACCATTCTTGATCTACGTCAAGGCAATGGATCACTATCTCGGAGCACTTCTTGCCCAGAAGAATGCCAATGGCCATGAGCAAGCCATTTACTATCTCAGCTGAACTATGATTGGTGCCGAGCATCGCTACAATTTAGTCAAAAAGGAATGTTTAGAATTAGTCTTCACAATTCAGAAGATGCGACACTACCTCACTAGCCAATCTATTCACGTTATCTCAAGAGTTAAGCCTCTACGGATACTTATGATGAAACCTGGATCGTTGAACTCCAGGTTAGCAAAATGGGAAACATTACTTTCACAGTACGACATGACATTCATACCACAGAAAGCGATCAAAGGTTAAGCAATAGCCGACTTTTTAGCAGAGCATCCCATCCTCGAGTCTTCTAAACTCTACAAAGACATTTCATATGAAGTCTTGGAGTCAAATGCTACCTCAGACCACCAGATATGGCGACTTTACTTTGACGGTGCATCAAGATGCAATCACAAAGGAGCAATTATTGCAGGAGTGGGGGTAGTGTTGATCGATCCCCACGGACATGTCCTTCCTCAAGCCTACTCATTGACCGAGCCATACTCCAACAATGTGGCCGAGTATGATATCCTTGTAATTGGCATGTAACTTGCTCAAGACATGGGTATCAAATACCTTGAAGCCTATGGCGATTCCAAATTGATCGTAAATCAGATCAAAGGAGAATATGAGGTCCGCCATAATAACCTCATACCCTACCACAAAGTGGTAACAAAGCTCGCTCAGTCATTCGAAGGTTTCTACATAAGCTATGTAGCTTGCCTCGAAAACACTCATGCATATGCTTTGGCGTCCCTTATAGCCACACTTGTCTTGACGCCCAAATCTACTAAGCGCATCACAATGGCTAGCCATCAATTATGCTCCTCAGAGTAAATTCTTAAAGCTAACGAAGTGCATGTCATGCCAACTCACTTCGAAGTTAATAATTGGCGACTCCTGATCATTGATTATGTCTTGTACGGGATACTACCTGATAGCAATCTCTATTCAAAAAAGGGTTTCACACTTCTTCTATGATTCTGCTACGCAGACTTTGTACCGACGATCATTCGACAGTGTATTGCTCCGATGCTCATCACCAAGTGAAGCTCGAGAAGCATTAAAGGAAGCCCATGACGGTACATGTGGAGCTCATCAACCAGGTCCTAAACTTCAGGACCGACTTCATCGTCTAGGTTACTACTGGCCGACAATGATAGCGGATGCCGTAGCATATGCTAAGCGATATCATGTGTGTCAAGTCCATGCTGATTTTCTACATCAACCTCCGAAAAAATTACATCCGACCGTTGCCTCGTGACCATTCGAAACATGGGGCATGGATATTATCGTACCAATCAGTCCGCCGTCCACTAAAGGCCATCGATTCATCCTGGTCATTACTGATTACTCCTCCAAATGAGCAAAAGCTATTCCGCTCAGAGAGGTCAAGACATCTCAAGTAACCATATTCTTGGGACATCATGTGATCTATCGATTTGGCGCCCCTGACGATCACGTTTCAACGGTCCACGCCATCAACAACCGCTTCTTCAAATTTTCAGAATAAATTTAGAATTCAAAATGTAGCTTCTACGCCGTATAACCCAGTTGCTATTGGTCTAGCTGAATCTTTCAACAAAACTATCATCAAACTTCTGAAGAAGTTCGTCTCCTCCAACAAACGAGATTAGGACGTGAAACTTGGAGAGTGTTTATGGGCTTATCGAACAACAATCCGTACTCCCACTGGCTCCACGCCTTTTTTCTTGATCTACGGATGTGAAGCCCTGATCCCTCTGGAAATTTAGGTGCCATCATTAAGAATCGCTCTTGCCGAGAATATGACGATCGAAGAATATCATCAAAAATATCTCTAAGAACTAGAGGTGCTAGATGAATTGAGACTTCAAGCTCAACAATGAATCGAGATCTACCAGTCACGGATTTTGAGAGCCTTCAACAGGAGAGTCAGAGAATGATCTTTCAAAGAAGGCGACTAGTCTTAGCCGTTCGTTGATCCATGGTCATGATGCATAAGACTAAAGAAAAATTCTAACCCAAATGGGAAGGCTTGTTTGTAGTAGAGACAGTCTATGCAAATGGAGCATACTGTCTAATTAACCAAAATGGCAATAGGCTCATGGCGCCAATCAACGGGAAGTTTCTCAAAAAATATTACCCTTGATCTTGGCCAATATTATCTCCCCACAGAGATTCTGGTCACGTTTAAGTTGCCACCTCTGACCATAGATATCGATCTTCTTGATCCAAAATCAAAATAAAACCCCCAACGAGTCATCAAGTTAACACTACACCTCTGCTTGGTCCAAACACTTTCTCACCGTTATGTTAACATTACACCTCTGAACGGTTTTCATTCTAAATGATCTGATTGGTTAACATTACACCCCTGTCAGATCATTTCGTCGACCGGTTAACATTACACCTCTGTCGACCTATCTTGTCAAATTCGACCAGTTAACATTACACCTCTGTCGACCTATCTTGTCAAATTCGACCAGTTAACATTACACCTCCGTCAATTCGCTCTTGTCAAAAATCGATTAGTTAACATTACATTTCCATCGATTTCCTACCGTTAAGTTGACACTACACTTCTAAACGGTAGTTGTTCCTTGGACTCTTTTGAACCGACTGGTTAACATTACACCTCTGCTGGTCATTTCATTTGGCACGTTAACATTACACCTCTGTCAAATACCCTAATACTGTCATGTTAACATTACACCTCTGAACAATATCAACTTGATCAAACCCGATATGTTAACACGACACCTCTACTAGTTTGATCCATCATCTCCCCGGCAAAATGTCATCTCACGATTAACATTCTTTGTAGGCAATAAAAATTGCCTTGATCCACTACAAGTAACTCAAAGCTTAGGGGTTCATCACGAGTGAAGTCGAGGGCCACAGAAATTAGGGCCCACGAGGAGTTAAGTTCACTGAATGCTTGACTTTACAAAATAGACAAAAGTCGATATCTCTCAAACGGAAGAAATTGGGCAAAATGACCGAAAAGCGAACCCTTCAGGTAGGTTTGGTTGGCTCCGTCTCGTCGAGATAGTCAATTTTTATATATAGTCAGGTCCAATTCGGCGTCACGGTTTTGAAAGTTCACTTGTTCTTAGTAGCATGTTGCGGGCTGCGCTGTAGAGCAAGCTTCGCTGCAAAGAGCTTAGCTTCGCCTCAAAGAACAAGCTTCGCATGAAGGCACAGGCTTCGCTGCGCGTGCTTGGCTTCGTCTGCCGGGGCAAGCTTCGCTATGGCTTCGCTGAAGGGTTGAAGCTCAGCTTCGCTGAAGGCATGAGTTCGCTGAAGAAAGCTGCGCTGAACCAAGCTCGCTGACGAAGGCTTCGCCCTATGATCTAGTCTTGCACGAAGACCAAGAGCTGTGGTAGGCTGGAGCTTCGCCAAGTGTGCGAGCTTGCCTGCTTGTAGCTCGAAATCGCCACCAATGCTCGAGCTTCGCCATCCATACTGGCTCGCCTGCTTGGAAGCCGCTAAAGGCTGAAGCTTCGCTGAGACCCTTGGTTAGCTGCATGCGAACGCCAAAGACCAAGCTTCGCTGCGGGTCATGGCTTCGCCGCATGCTTGACTTTCGCGCATAAAGGCAAGCTTCGCCCGTGGACTTCCCAAGACCGCCCACTTGAAGCATGAGAGATGTCACATCCCATAGTGGTCACATTCAGCGGAGGGCATGGTGCTCCTCACCCATTAGTGGTCACATCCCACAAGTCAAAGGGATGGCACCATAGAGAGTATGGCTCTCCTCAGGCGGGAATGGCCATATCCCACAAATCAAGGAAGTGGCCATGCCTCTCCTTGCCTATTTATAAGCCATCGGAGCTTGGCAAGGAGGAGGTCTTAATCTGAATTCTCGAGATCACGGAGACTCTTGGCTCCATGAAACTCTTGCATGCTAGCCTCTGGAGCACAAATTCGGCCTTGGCAATTCATCAAGCTTCGGGTAGAACCGAACTCCATCAACTCAGAGCTTCTGTGCGTTAAATCTTGGACTTCGTAGCGCGTCGATCGGATAGTCAAGGAAGCGAACTTCGGCATCGAGCGTCCTACGCTACCGGCGAACCCGTTAAACAAGAAGGGCCTTCCCTTCGGCTTACATTGTAAAGCCAATTCTTGATTTGTAAACAAACAATACGACCAATACAAATCCGTGAGGAGATTTTTACACCAAACAATTACACCTCTATCGTATACACATCAAAGGAGATAAAAGTTCTTTTATTACCAAAAAGAGCTAAATTGTTACAAAGTTGTCAAGGGAAAAATGGATAAAAAGTGTGCATATGTGCAATACACTCAGCCATCCTAGAATCCCTAACCTCATGAGCACTCTTCTGGGCCCTTTCTCTCAGAACCCTGGGATCGATGGGAGCAGCTTGGGTTCTAACATTGGCCAACCTCTTCGTCTCATCCTCAAGCTTCGCAACCTAGAGATCCCACTCTTTAGTCAGCTCAGTTGACTTAAGCTCAAGTTCTTCTTTTTGGTGCTGAGCTGCTTCCAAACGTGCTTTAGCGACGGCAATAGCTGCTATGGCCTTGTTGATGATAGCTTCATTTTCCTAAATGGAGTGCTGAAGCTCTACTTGGTGATCATTAATCGATGAAATACTATCACTCAACCATTGGACATTCACCTTAATTCGCTCCATTTCCTCGCGAGCAGATTCTTCGACCTTATGGTGGTTCGCCGAGAGACGACAGAAATCAATCTCAACAATGTCGTCGATGTCTGCACGAAGTTGCTGCAATTCTCGAAATTGGAGCTCAACTTTATCAATTATCATCTTGAAAGATTCAAGGCGAGTAGGACCTACGACCGACGTTAAAAGACTAAGCTAGTTCCTCAACAAAGCAAGGGTCTACGTATTCAAAGCGGATTCAACGCTCCGGTTGAACAACTTCACCAAGCTCTCAGTCAGGATTTGGAACTCCGACTCGGTTAAATCGACGGGATCAGGAGATTGGGAAATCTCTTCACGACTCGAAGAACCAGCTCCTGTAGAAACCACCAATGCATCCGTGGTAACCGAAAAAGTAGTTGGCAAAACTTGTATTCATTCATTGCCCGACATGAGGTATGGCGCGAGCGTGACCAACATGCTAGAAACAGTTGTAGGCGTCGAAAAATACTTACAAGATCCCCGAAACCAACTCGTGACGGGAAGTCGGCGAATGACAACCCATCGGATAATCTGGACGTCGGATCATTGAGACCACGAACCCGGCGGCAAACCCGGCGTCCAAGCACGGTTTAAGCGGACTTGAACAGTGGCGGATTTGAACTGTTGAACGGAACAAACCAAGAGTTAGTCGGAATCAAATCTGAGCGGAATCTAAGTCGGGGAAGACCAAAAGTCGAATAAGCGAGGACCTAAGCGGAAGATCGAGAAAAAAGCTTGAAAGCGGCGAAGCGGCCGGAGCGAGGCCACGTGACGGTTACCGACCAAGTGGCGAGTGGCACCATCGTCATGCAGAGCCCACTAGATGTGGTTTACCCCATCCTATAAATAGGGGGTCTTCCTCGATTTGGGGATTTGGGGGATTTTTAGGAGGATTTTGGTGGAGTTTTGAAGTTAAGATCAAGATTTCGACGCGGTTAGTTGATCAAGAAAGAGGCGAGATCGGATCTCGAAGAGTTCGTTCGGACTCGGATCTACCGGCAAGGTAGAGAATCGGCTGGAGTCTGGCCGGTCAGTCGGTTGCGGATCGCCCTCTAGGCTAAGCCGTCTTAGTCTCGGGCGTGATGTGATTCTCCTAGTAGATCTCACCCTCGTGATCACCTCCTTAGTGAGTTGATCCCGTCGGGCGTTCTATTTCCTTAGTGAAATAAATGCCTCGGTCTGCGAGATCGGCATCACGGATCTCCACTAAGATCGGGATTGGCGGTGGTCCACGGGCGATTCAAGTCCGACACGAGCAAAGAACCAACACAAGCGAGGATCAGATAAGCGGATCCAGCGTTTGTTCATCAAAGGATTAACAAGTTGTAATTTTGGTTTTCATTGTAAGCCTTATAAAAGGCAATATTTTTCTTTGAATTTGTTTGGTAGAAGTTTGTAGCAGTTCAAATCAATGACAATCAAGACAACTTTCCGTCGAACAAGGCGACCACGATTAGAACCACCGGCCTCGGATGGGAGGTCGTCGTGCATAACGGCAGTTCCTATCGGTGGAGGAAGAAGTGAGAATTCGAGTTCGACCGGAAAAGTATGAGGAGTACCTATCCTCACCCTCCTCGAATCCGTTTTTCCCCGCGGCTCAAAGAAGGTCTCGGCTGCAAGGAGAACCCGATGGGCCTCGATGTAGAGCCCGGAGACTGGCGAGTCCAACCCTAACGCAGCGGTGGTGAAATCGCCGGCTCGAAGTCCAGACTGGGAATGGCAGCGGCGCAAAAGCACGCCATCCATACAATCCATGGATGGGATCGCTATGGCGGATCTAAGATCGAACTTATCGCGAGAGGCTCCGGCCTCAAGTGGCAACAGTCCATCCAGCGTCAACCAGCGAAGTGGGTCGTGTCAAGCGGAACGCTCCACCTTTCGAGCGTATTGGGCGTCGGGCACTTCTTGCACAACCGGCGTTGGTACAACAAGCTTCGTGAATTGAAGGAGGTGGTAAAGCGCCAACATACCACGAGGTTTGGAGGCCCAAATCTAACGGTGCTCTAACCCGGTATGCGGCTTTAAAACCTAAGGCGAACATTCCGGTTCTGTCGACACGTAAGCGAAGGCTGAGCGTTTCAAGTTCGGCCAAAGCCCAGTCGGCGGCCTCAAAGACAAAGGCGTCGCATCACGCGGTGGTGAAGACTCCCGCCACCACCAAACCAACTATCAAGGATCGTTTGGGTCCTCACGAAAGAATCGCGGGTCCTCCTCATGCGAGGAGGTCGCACCGTCCCAAGAAGGATAGGAAAATTCCTACAATCCCACCAGGACTAAAGGTCGAAGTCAGAAGTCCGCAGAGACTTCAGCTCACATAGCGAAAGTCAAAGGCGAGTCACTTCGATAGTTTGATGAACAAGTCCATTCTCGAGGAAGAGGCGGCTTTCGTCGATGGCGACAACGTTATACCCAGGGATCGTGCGACACCGGCGGGTTGCTCGGTACTCATACCGATGGTACTTCACCGTGCGAGGGAATGAAATCTCGAAGGGCTCCCCAAACTATCACGGTGCGTGCGTCTAAGCTCATCAAGGCCGTGCTCTCAGTGCAATTGCCATCAAGAAACTCGAGAAAGAGTTTGGTCTTCGAGAGACTTAACACCAACAGCGAGACCTAGGTCAAGGCGATTCCTTGAAGGGCGACATCGAGGGGGCCAATTGCGAGAGGTCACTAATAATATGACCAGCAAGGATCATCATCACGAGCTATCCCCACCAAATGCATAGCGGCTAACTTCGTTTGCGGTCGGGACTATCAAACCGGTCAATTACGACAAACTTGAGAGGGATACCCGCGGAGGATGATGTGTCGGATGTTGGCTCGGAGTTGCCTCGATATACCGTATCTAGCGAAGGGTGCCCCCAAAGCTCATGATCGATGGATCAAGTGGCTAAAATGCTAGACGAAGCATTGGCGAAACGGGAAAACTTCAAGCTAGAGATGGATTTGGCCATGCGAGGCGATGAAATGCATGACCAGCAGGATCAAGCCTTGACAAAACATCGAGGTGAATCAGTCGGCTTGTCGGCGTCGACCAAGATGACGATTGAACCGGGAGGAAGCACAAGAGGATGATAACCCTCCTGAACCATGCAACGCTGGGCATAATGTAGATGTTGTTGCTCATGAGAGCGAGAAGATCAAAGACCTCGAGAGCAAAATCAACTCATTGATTTCCGCTCAAGAGGTGAAGAAGACGGGTATTCCTTGCCCATGCAGAAGTGGGAGTCAATCCCGTACCCATCTAAGTTTAACTTAATAAACTTTACACCGTTTGACGGGAAGGGTTCCCCGACGCAGCACTTGATTTACTTCAAGTCGCACCTCGGGGTTATTTTCCGGCAATGAGCCCCTGATGGTTCGGTCATTCGTTGGCACCCTTCGTGGAGCTGCCTTCGATTGGTACCGCCGTCTTAAACAGGGGAGCATCAACAGCTGGGACGATATGGAGTCCCTGTTTCTCTCCAATTTCTTCGATGACGATACCGAAGTATCCATCGGAACGTTACTCGATGAGAAGCGAAGGGCGGGAAGCTGTGGATACCTTCGTCAAACGATTCCGGAACAAGGCAATGAGCTGCGGGATCCGATAACGAGAGTTCATCCTCAAACCTGCCACAACAACTTGTCGATAGGCGTGCTTGAGAGCAATAGGAACAGCACCATCAACACGGAAAAAGACTTGAAGGTCGGGGGTGAACAAGCGACGCTTCCTCAAGAGGAAGAAGGTGGAAAGGGCCAGCCCGTAGAAGCCGAGAAGCGTAACTTTGTCCAGTGGCAAAGGGAAAGAAAGAGCGGGGCGGCGATTCGCGAACAAGCGTTCAACTCAACCCGGCCGGCGGCGATAGCGGCAACAACCGGAGCCGAATGTCGCGGTAGCAGGGGCCTGAAAGCAGAAGGCCTGGGCGAGATTCGAAGTCCTATTCCTTTAGGGATGGCGAGGTTCCGGTCTCTTCAAATATCTTATGGAAAATAACAAGATCAAGCTCCCTCGATTGAGAATCAAGAGGAAGCAATGAGACGAGCGATCAAAATCATGTGCTTACCGGAGGGTTCATCACCCCACTAAATCGTGTTTAGGCCTTAGGATAAAATCGGGCCTTAATTGGCGTAGGGGTCATCACTATGAAGCGTCAAAGAAAGAAGGTCGAACAAATCACGGTGTCCATAAGCTTTGGGTCGGTGCCATTAACATGGTTTGAACCTAAACCGATGGTCAAAGTCGCAATGAAGGCGGTGAATGATGACCCACACAAGCAACGCCCGAGAAAAGGACTTCGTGTCGCACTCTGACCCGAAATAGTCACAATGGGTCCACCGGACACAGCGAAGATGATCAATGGGTAGCTTCTTCTTCATCAAGAAAAAGTCAAAGCGGAAGGCAAAGGTATGCCATACCACTTAGCGGATTCTGAAGGGAGATGGCGGCGGTGGCGACATTCGGTATAGAAGAGACACGAAGCCATACGACGGAGTGGACGCAGTCTGAATACAAGTACCGGGAAGTTCCGATTCAAATGCCAAAGGCAGTATCCGGTACCAACAACACCCCTCACTCGCCGAAAAGGCACAACAGGCGGAGTTGCCAAAGAGGCTATGGCAAAGAAGCGACCCGCAGGAAGTTCACTCCGGCGATCTGGCTTCAATCGCCCGATTGGAAGAGATAAGCAGGAACTTCAAGCTCTCCATACGCGCTTTGGCGATGGCACAATTGGCGATATCCCAAGGATCACTCTTTACGAGTTGTTGCGGTTGTCAAAGAGACAAGAAAGCTCTTCAAATACACGGCGATTCGAGAGGTCTTCCTCACCCAAATTAAGCGAACCCGGAAGAGTTGGCCCAACAATGCAACGCGCTAAACGCACCCATCACTTTTACAAAGGAAGATATGCGGACAAGGAATTCAAGCCGATAGGCAGCTATACTTCCCGGGTATATTGGCTCTAGTGAAGTTAACAGGATCAAATCGATCCGGGTTCATTGTGAGCATAATGCCCTTAGCCTCATGTATCACCTTGGAATCCACGCGATGGCTGGCATCAGCGAGCTGCGGTGATCACGGAGTTTAACACCGGTCTCCGACCCGGGGTAAAATCGGATAAAGTGCCAAATGGGGACTTAAAGTCGAAGTCACTGCTATGTGATTGTAGAGAACTTCCTATAACTTATTGTTGGAGTGGACCTTGGATCCGCGGTAATGTTATAGTTCCATCTACCCTTCATCGGTGTCTTAAATATGTAGCGCCAAATAATAAAGTCAAGGCGGTGGTGGCGGACAAACGGCCGTTTAAGGGATGGAGAATTATTTCGCGATTCTCTCCTCTACGGTGTGAATCGGCGAATCATCGGCCCAGAACGCGAACAGCGGTGAAGAAATCTGCGGCCAGGGCTTAGTTATAGTGGTGGTTTTGTTTTAAATAACATTGTACCTTGTAATCAATCTTGACAATGAAGAATGCGTCGGATGAACATTGTAATTGGCAAATTGCCGATGAATCAATAAATGGCGATTTAGAGTACCCTTTGTCTTTGATGATGTGCGAGGGTTTATATAACAATCGGAGTTGCACTTACCGACTTCGGTTGTCTTGCATTACATAAAGCGGCTCGAGACTCTTTTGGGACAACACTCATTATCCCACAGATCGGGTAGTGAAAAGACTTGATCTACGGAAGAGGAGATGCGGATTCTAGCGAATCATTTCTTAGAAGAAGGTGTAAATGATACGAGCCTATCACACACATTGAGATATAGCCCGAAAACACGGGATATCAAGAAGAAGTGGGGTATGACTTGACACAAGGGAAGGTTTATATTTTGGGCGAGGTCTCGAGTCCCTCCCAAAGCATATGTCCCAAGAGGAAGCGGGGATAACTACTATGCATTTAGAAGGGGATTGGGATCACGAATCCTCCTCGAGAAAACGAATGCTCATGGCGATTGATAATAATCCACCCGATGAGAGCGGACATTAAATCCGATTCTTAGCCTGGGATTGACACCGGCCTCGGAGAAGCTTTCAAGGCTTTGATGTCAAATATATTTCTGATCGATCCTGCTACTATTGAGGGTGATGAAGATATGCCAATGGGAAGACCCATGGATCCATCAACTCAAAGAGCGATTCGGGGATAGGTTCGAGCAAAGAAGAACCCCCACTAAGGGCGAGGTAGTCTAGGTTAATATGGGGGCGAAGAGCATCCTAAGCTCATAAACATCGGCAATACTCTTCCTTGAAGAGAAGGAAGAGTTGATCATAATCGGGGAGTATATCGATGTATTAGCACGGGCTACGAGGACATGCGGACTTCGACCCTAATATGGCGACACATCGCCTCAACATCGGTGGATGTCAAACTGTCAAGCAACGCTGACGGTTTTAGATCACCAGATCTTCGCGGTGTCGTTGGCGAAGTGAAGAAACTCATAGAATCGGGATTCATCAAGGAAATTCAACATCCGGATTGGGTGGCGAATATAGTCGGTCATGAAGAAGAATGGTTCGATCGAGAATCGTGTTGATTGAGACTGAATCTTTGCCGAAGATGACTTTCCTCTCCCAATCACCGATGTCATAGTTGACAATACATGTGATTTGAAAGAATGTCATTCATGGATGGTTTTGGGTTACAATCGGATGAAAATGCACGATGGCCCAAGCATACTGGCGTTGAGAATGCCCATCGGTATATATTGCTACCCGGTCATGCCGTTCGGCCTCAAAATGCGGTACGCGTACCCGATGAGCAATGGCGAAAATTTTAGGATCATCTCGGGAAAATGGTCGAATGCTACGTCGGCGATTTGGTCGTAAAAGCCGTGACAAAGGAGATCACATCAAAGATCTTAGAGCGGTATTAGACTCATGTGAACCCATCGGCTAAAATGAATCTGCCAAATCCTTCCTTGGGATGTCGGTGGCAAGTTCCTCGGCTTTATCGTCACTAATAAGGGCATCCCATCGATCGACAAAGTGAAGGCGATCCAAGAGTTGCAACCTCAGAAATGCGACTTCGAGGGGGTTACAAGAGGCGATTAGCGTACATCCGGCGGTTCATATCGAACCTATGCAGGAAGTGCCAACCGTTCTCTAAGTTGAACAAGAAGGGCGTGTCGTTTATTTGGGGCGGCGCTGTCCGGCAGAGATCAAATCGTATCTCGCTAAACCTCCGTTCTTGTTGCACCTTGATGGAAAACCGTTTGATTTACATCAAGGCAGCGGATCACTTTCGTTAAGCGCTTTACTCGTGCGGAGCGGCGATGGCGATCCGCGAGCGGCGATGTATTACTGGCCGAACATTAGTTAGGTCTGAGTCTCGATATCCAATGGTGAAGCGGTGCGCTTAGTGTTCGCGATTGAAAATGTGGCACTATTTAGTGGACGGGCGATTTATGTTATCTCAAGCGTAAACCGGTCGAATATTTATGACCCGGCCTGCCTCCATGAGTTGGCGCTTGGCAAAATGGGCCTTGCTCTTGTCCCGATATGACTTGCACTTCAAAACGAAGTCGGTCAAAGGACAAGCGTTGCGATCTCTTGGCATGACCCGACAACGAGCGGCCAGAGCTATATGATGAACTACCGGATAAAATTACCGCGAAGTCAACACTACAACACACCGGCAAATATGGCGGTTGTATTTTGGCGGGGCTTCTCGAGCTACTAGCGTGGTGCCGGGCGTTCCAAGATCTCGCGGAGTTGGGGTTGTCTTAGTTTTCACGGGAATGTCATGCCCGTGCTTATTCACTCGAACCGTGCTCTAATAATGTGGCGAATACAACGCTACTTATCGGACTTAGTTTAAGCCAAAAGTGAATTGAGAGTATCTCGGCGTCGCGGCTCCTGGCCCGATAGTCAAGCAGTCGTGGAGACTGAAGTTAGGAATCGATCTAGTTCCCTATCACCGGTAGCCATTGAAATGGCGGTTCGTTGAGAGTTCTTCATTGAATATATCCGCGTCTTGAGCGCTTATCGCGGATCTGCTGGCGTTAGGCGTATCATTAGCGCGGCCTCGAGACAGCGGTTGGTTTGGTCGGTCTCATCAACTCTTTGTACCAATATCGGCGAGGTACAAGAAGACAAAGGGTAGTTACCAAAGAGGTACATGCAACCCAAACCAAATTGGAGCCCGAGATTGGCTTTCCTATCATCAATTACGTTTTACATGGTATTACGCGGAAGATGTGAAGAAAGAGTCAATCCGGTGAAGAGCTCCAAGATTCTTCGACACGGAGACGAATGTTATATCGTAGAGTGCGATGGTCTTTACTCGATGCCTTTCAAACAAAGAGGCGAGAGGTCCTTCGGGAAGCACATGAAGGTGAATGTGGTGCACACCAACTGGTCCCAAGCTCTGATGGTATCGGAGAATGGGCTACTGGCCAACAATGATTAATAGCGTTAGCGTGCATTCCGAAACCCACGGCGTGTCAAATTCCGCAATTATATGCATCGACCTCGGAAGCGGTTGCATCCTTGGCCACATCACGGCCATTGAGACATGGGGAATGGATGTTGTAGGTCCCATTTTCCTCCGTCGGTCAAAGCGTCGGTTCATTCTAGCATCAACGACTACTTCTCCAAGTGGGTGAAGCAATCCGTTAAAAGTAAAGCGATCACCAGTCATCAAATTTATCAAACACCATGTCATCTATCGACACGGTGTTCCAAGGACAGATCGTGCATGACAGCGGTCCCCAATTCATCGGCAATTCCTTCATCGAGGTTTTGAAGGGAAATAAATGATTACCTCCTAAGTTGCAAGTATACAACCTTTATCAAGTTATAGTATATAAGATTATCGATCCCGAGGAATGGGAAGTAGGAAGAGTTTTGCTCAAGTTTTGGTTCTCAAATTATGCGGCGTGACAGGAGTTATTCAAATAAAATGAAAGTAAGAAAATGGTGAAAGTGGATGTGGAGAGACAAGAGAGTGGATGTGGATTATGTGCAAAAGAGGAGAAAATAAAGTTGAGAATGTGGTTGTGGTTATATGCACATAATAACAAAACTAGGTTTGAGATTATATGCACATGGAGGAATATGAGATTGAGAGAGAAGTAAAATCAATGAAATCAAGAATAAAGGAAAATAACAAACAAATGAAAAACAAGGATAAGAGGAAAATAAAGAAGGTAAAGTATGGAGGATTAATTAAAGATATGAGGAATCTAGAGTAGATCCACTTAGCTTATCTCAATCTCATGAAAATGAGTTGGATTTGTTAGCTAGTTTCAAACAATCTCTAGGGATCCCACAAATATTGGCTCCACACTTAGAAAAGGGGTAATTCCCTAGAGGGTTCTAGCCTCAAGGTGAATTAAAGAAAAAAATCTATTCTAGAAAGTAAATAAAAGAATTAAATACATTGCATGAAAGTAAATTGCATGAAATTAAATTGCATGAAAGTAAATCAAGCTACAAGAAAGAAATTGAAAAAGAAATAAAATAGAAACCAACAACTCGATCTTAATCTAATCTTCCTTTTGGTCCTTGGATTAGAAGAAGAAAAGAAATTGAAAGGTGAAACATTTCATTTATTGTGTAACAAAAGTTATAATTTTGGAAGGTCAAACGATACGCGGAGACTACGAAGTTAGGAATCCTGATCTAGTTCCCTATCACCAGGTAGCCATTGAAATGGCGGACTCGTTCGAGGAGTTCTTCATTGAATATATCCCGCTCTTTAACGCTTTGCGCGATGCATCGGCGGGCGTATCATTATCATGACAGCCTCGAGACCGAAAGCGCTGGTTACGGTCGGTCTCATCAACTCTTTGTACCAATATCCGACGAGGTACAAGAAGACAAAGGGGTAGTTACCAAAGAGGTACATGCAACCCAAACCAAATTGGAGCCCCGAGATTGGCGCTTTCCTATCATCAATTACGTTTTACATGGTATTCTGCCAGAAGATGTGAAGAAAAGGGAGTCAATCCGGCCAAGAGCTCCAAGATTCTTCTACCATACCTGACCCAATGTTATATCACGGGTACGATGGTCTTTACTCCGATGCCTTTCAAACAAAGAGGCAGAAGAGGTCCTTCGGGAAGCACATGAAGGTGAATGTGGTGCACACCAACCTGGTCCCAAGCTCTACGATCGTATCAGGAGAATGGGCTACTTTTGGCCAACAATGATAACGACGCAAGCTGACGCCGAAATGCCACGCTGTCAAATTCACGCTAATTATATGCATCACCTCCGTAGCAGCTTGCATCCTTCTACCACATCCCGCCATTCGAGACATGGGGAATGGATGTTGTAGGTCCCATTTTTCCTCCGTCAGTCAAAGGCGATCGGTTCATTCTAGCGATCAACGACTACTTCTCCAAGTGGGCTGAAGCAATCCCGTTAAAAGAAGTAAAGGCGAGTACCGACATCAAATTTATCAAACACCATGTCATCTATCGACACGGTGTTCCAAGACGGATCGTGCATGACAACGGTCCCCAATTCATCAGCAATTCCTTCATCAGGTTTTTGAAGGGAAATAAATGATTACCTCCTAAGTTGCAAGTATACAACCTTTATCAAGTTATAGTATATAAGATTATCGATCCCACGAGGAATGGGAAGTAGGAAGAGTTTTGCTCAAGTTTTGGTTCTCAAATTATGCGCGTGACAATTAGGAGTTATTCAAATAAAATGAAAGTAAGAAAATGGTGAAAGTGGATGTGGAGAGACAAGAGAGAGTGGATGTGGATTATGTGCAAAAGAGGAGAAAATAAAGTTGAGAATGTGGTTGTGGTTATATGCACATAATAACAAAACTAGGTTTGAGATTATATGCACATGGAGGAATATGAGATTGAGAGAGAAGTAAAATCAATGAAATCAAGAATAAAGGAAAATAACAAACAAATGAAAAACAAGGATAAGAGGAAAATAAAGAAGGTAAAGTATGGAGGATTAATTAAAGATATGAGGAATCTAGAGTAGATCCACTTAGCTTATCTCAATCTCATGAAAATGAGTTGGATTTGTTAGCTAGTTTCAAACAATCTCTAGGGATCCCACAAATATTGGCTCCACACTTAGAAAAGGGTAATTCCCTAGAGGGTTCTAGCCTCAAGGTGAATTAAAGAAAAGAAAAATCTATTCTAGAAAGTAAATACAAGAATTAAATACATTGCATGAAAGTAAATTGCATGAAATTAAATTGCATGAAAGTAAATCTAAGCTACAAAGCAATAAAATGAACAAGAAAGAAATTGAAAAAGAAATAAAATAGAAACCAACAACTCTGATCTTAATCTAATCTTCCTTTTGGTCCTTGGATTAGAAGAAGAAAGAAATTGAAGGTGAAACATTTCATTTATTGTGTAACAAAAGTTATAATTTTGGAAGGTCTTCTCAATTAAGTGACCCTCCTCTCCAAATGGAGTTTTACAAAATATTTCACACTCAAAACCCTCGGCATTCACCCTATTTATAGCCCAACGGAGTTGATGTGAACCATTGGATCAAACCTAGCCAAAAGGAAGAGAAATCCATCATTAATTGAATCATTTACAAACCGTCGGTCGTCGGTTATGCCGTTAATAACGGTTGGTCAATAATGGTTCCCAACGAATTTGTCTTTTCTTGATTTTTCTTCACGAATTTCTCTTGGATCAATTTGGTATCTTGGGCCTTTGTTTGTCTTCATTTGGGCTTCAAATATTGGTAGAAATTCAGAGAATTTGAGTCATTTGGGCTTTTATTCATTATTTCTTTATTAGCGCAAAATAAGATAAAAATAATTATTAGTAATATGTTATTCATATAACATAGGTAATAAGGGTATAAAAATATAATTAAAATGTGATAATCAAATACCCCCACCTAAACTTTTGCTAGTCCTCTAGCAAAGAAAATAAAAAAAACCTAACTCACTTCGCGAGGAATGCGGTTGTATTTAGCACATACAACAAGCCTTTAAACCCTAGGTTATCCTAGTGGGCGAGTTGTAGTCTTGAGGGTTTAGTGAATATACCCACAAAATTCAGTCAACTTGCCAATTTAAAAAGTTAATAAAATAATTAATTCATTTGATATCTTCAAACATTCCAATTGAAGTTGGTTAATACTCAAGAAAACGTTTTTATCATAACTCCAATGTAATTTTCTTAAGAAAATCCTTTCATTATAGTTATACAAAATCAAGTTTAACTCAAAAATTTAATTTGAAAGTTTTGAAAAGAACATGCTAACTCTTTGTTTTAAACAAACTTCAAGTCTTTAAATCCATTTAATTTTTCAAGAACATATACAAATATAACTATATATAAAAACATGATTAGTATGACAAATTTTTTTAACTCTTTATTCCTTGGTGGTTTTGTTCTTTTAATCGGGCTTTCTAAGTGACCATTTAGCGAGTTTTGGGCCAATGAATCCCAACCCAATTGGGCTTAGGTCATTAAGTATAGAAATACTCCTCGGGCTTAATTACTCATCAACAGGCTTAGTAAAATAGAACCACCAATGATTTTAAGAGAAATTTTTTCTTTTTGTTAAGTTAGTATAATATATATATGTGTATATGTATATATATTCTGAACAATATTTGGATGTAGACAACTTGAAAAATTATTTTCAACTCTAAGTTAGGCATGCAAAAATTCCATTACTTTAATTAAAAATCTAAGTTAAAACTTAAGTAAAGTATACTACTTGAAAATCATTTCTTAAGAAATTTATTTGGAGTTATCATAAAAGGTAAACTTGAGTATAGAACTAACTAAGGATTAGAAGACTTAAATTCTATCAAATTGATCAATTATTAATCAACTCTATTAAGTTGGCAAGTGACTATTTTATGATGAAAAGAGAAAAAATGACATAAAAATGGTAAGAAAAGAGGGAAAAATAACTAAGATAAAGAAAAAATGACTAATCCCCACACACCTAAATTTTGCATTGTCCTCAATGCAAATTCTAATATGCACAAAGTGCAAGAGATAAGAATGGAAGCACTTACATTTGTTAGATTAGACTTGAACAATGATAAAAATGCGTAATTACCTTTGGTATGAGAAGGTGAAGTCAAAAATTTATTCTTTTTTTTTTTCATATGTTTTCATATTGAAAAGAACAAGAAACTCTCACATGAGAGAAGAATAAATTCTTTTTTATTATTGTGGGACAAAAAATAAAAATGTAGAATAAAAGATGAAACATGAGAGCTCACATTCTACATTAAATCCTACCTTATTGCTTGAAAATTCTACCGAAATTTAAAGAATTTCAAGATGATATAATCAATGATGTTCTCAAATTCGAAAATTCCAAGGTTTGCAATGTGTTTTGCGACAAATTAAGGTAGGTCTTATTAGTGTTATGCATTTTGAACTTAGATTTTTGATTAATGAAAATTTGACATTTTGGTTGCTCTTTCAAAAATCTAAGCTCATCGAAAAGAGTTCTTGAATGTTGCATTCAAGAGGCATGTATTCAACACGGTTTCATTTTGAAAAATAAAACCGAATTTTTAAAATTTCCGGTTCCTCATGAAAGATTTCATCAAAACTAATGTCGATTCATTCTCTACGTTAAACTTTCTTGGATGTAATTGATTTTGAAAAGTGATTATCAATATTATTTCTGGATTGAAAATATTAAGTTCGTGATCGAGATTCCCAAAAACGACTTCATGTGACCGGTTCTACAGTTGATGAGAGCATTAGAAGTGGCTAAGAACGGTCTTCCTAAGATCACGGGTATCGTCCTTTGGGATTGGAAATGGGTTGCGTTTCGGGACTCTGAAATCAACAGGAAAAATAAAGTCTCCAACCTTTATCAATACATCGTTATTTCACCCATAGGGACCTGAATCTATCGACTAGCGAAGTGTGCATCTAGTTGGCTTGAGTTCCCGACACCTAGTTGTTGGTAGATTGAATATGGAAGCAAGTTGACGGCCCCTAAGTCTAAAAGCGCTTATCAATACGAGTATTACCAATGATACATGAGATGGTAGGACAACTGGATCCTTATGTTTCAATGGTAGGACTTTGAGAGGACTTCAGC
The DNA here is from genome assembly GCA_012295165.1 of Asparagus setaceus. Classification (NCBI taxonomy): domain Eukaryota; kingdom Viridiplantae; phylum Streptophyta; class Magnoliopsida; order Asparagales; family Asparagaceae; genus Asparagus; species Asparagus setaceus. The sequence goes on from CM022703.1 coordinate 22,016,663, forward strand.
GATATTGGCGTGAGAAAGACTTTCTTTGAACATTTATTTGCCTCTTTTGGTACATAATTCCTAAAAATTTGGCATAAGAAGGAATTTGTTCAATGACATCTAAAGAAGAATGTTGACCTTAACACGCTTGAAAGTCTCTAGAATTTTCTCCTCTGAGGAGTGCTTCCTAGGCACGAGTCTATCAGGGTAAGGAGCAGCGGTTTAAATTGATTAGACTCACAGTTACAGTTCGGGTTAAGGTCATCGAAGGTGTGATTTCACAGTAGAGATATGGAAAGAGATAATTTATTACGGTTCAAGGGTTTCACTTAGAGGCATTCTAACGATTATCGACTGTCTACGGCCGTAGTGAATGGATTGCATTCACTTACATTGGGTTGAACTTGATCCCGTGTCCTTTGGGTTGGGCAGGTTTGACTGGAAAAGTTCCTTTCTCTCTCTCACTCATGGCATTAGCTAGTTGACCAAGTTGGGTTTCTAACCTAGCTATGGCTTGAGTGTTGGAAATGATTTGCGGTTGATTGCATGAAGGAATTCAACGTGTTTGATGTCAATAACCGTGAGTGCAGTGTAGAGGTTTTAATCAAAGTTTCTAGACCCTTTTCGAGAACATTAAGGCGTTTATCATGATCAGCAATTTGAGGAGTGTGATTTGCGATTGGTGATGAGGGGCGATTTTGAAATGGATTTGGTTGTTGAAAATTGAGAGGAGGCGTATTGCCCTAGAGAATTGTTGGGTTGAAGAGGAGTGAAATTTTGATTTCGAGGAGTAGTTTCCACTGGTTCCAAGCAAAATTTGGATGATTTCTCCAACTTTGGATTGTAGGTTGGAGAAAATGGATCATTCAGGGCCGAAATCGGCGTTTATCGACCTAGTGGTGAGGATCCTAAAGAGGACATTCCTCTGAAACATGAGATGGAGACAGACGATTATGACAACTGGTGAGAAACTTGGTTGATTTGTTTGGAGCTTCGTTCTTTGACTTCTAAAGCTTCTAACCTCATGATTGTAGCCATCTTTGCTTGAGAGGCTATGTTAGTTTCTAGGGAAGACCACTTTGGTTTTGGGTTGGGCCCGATGAAACCACGGTCATCACAATGTTCCCATTGCATGGTTTTCTCGGATAAACTCTCTAAAAGTCCCAAGCTTCATCGGCATTTTTCTTCATGAAATCCCCTTGACACATTGACTCTAATGAAGTTTTTGAAGAATAATCCAATCCTTCATAAATGATTTGGCATAATCGCCACTTTTCAAGACCATGGTGAGGACATTGGATAAGAAGATCTTTGAATTTGTCAAAATACTTCCAAAAGGTTCTCCGGGACAATTTTAAAATTTTGAATGTTGTTTCTAAGCTTGTTGTTTTGTGGATGGAAAAGAATTTTTGGAAAAACTTTTACAAATTCACCCCAAGTTGAGATGGAATCATGGGCAAGCTATCTGACCATTTTTAGCTTTGTCCTTAGGGCAAATGGAATAAATCGGAGTTTGATCGCATCTTGAGTTAAGTCCCTCATCTTGATCATGAGGCAAACTTCTTCAAATTAGGAGATGAAAATGTAAGCGTCTTGGTTTCTACTCCTAGGAATTTGGGAAGCATGTTAATAAAATGCGGTCTAAGTTGAAATTTGCTCCATTGACCTCGGGGAGTTTTATGCAAGAGGGATTGCATTTCTAGTGGGGTAACAAACATCTTGAAGAGCGAGTGGGTTGGTATTGGCCATTTCGTTTGGTTCAAGAGATGGATCAAAAGCGAATTAAGCGATTGGTATTATCCCTAACCCAAGTTTGCATACACCAAAATCAAAATTTTTTATTTATTTTTATTTGAAAAAAAAGAAAAGAGAAAAAGTTAAGAAGATGATGAGAAAAAAAATAAGAAAAACTAACTAAAATAAATCAAGGCAATTACTTTTCAATCACCTAACTCTAGGGTTAAACCTAAACTTGACTTAGACCGCTCTAACTAAAAATTCCCTTAGTGAAAAGATCAAAGTTTACTTGGTAATTAGAGTAAGGATAGTACTAGAGGGAGATCAAAGATCAATTAAGTACCTCTTTCCTTTGGGCCTTACGTAACCCCTAAACCTTGCCTTAGACACCAATTAATCCAAATAAACTTGGACCGGTTCACTTAAGGATTTCTTGTTCCTTAATGAGCTCAATCCTTAGGGGCCAACGTCTAATCAAATTTTAAGAGGCTTGGGTATGTGTAGTGAGGAATTAGTGATTTTGGGCTAAGGAAAGGGTGATGAAATTCCTCACCTTATCTTGATTAATGGGTTTTGCCCTTAAGATATTTTCAAGTGTGTGCCAAATCAAGATGCTCAAATCACTTGGTGAATTCCTACTATTATATGAAATGCAACCCTAAGAATTAAAAGCAACTAAAAGGATGCAAAAAACAAAAATCTTTTTATTTTTTATTATGGTCGACAATCAAAAAAAATGAAGTTTATTAGAATTCGACAAGGAAAAAAATCCTTTTATTTATTTATTTTTACTTTTTTTTATCCTAATTGTCTCTAATGTATATGAACTATCTAAAGGGTGGAATTGAAAATACTAGATAGAGAAGTTACCCATAAAAAGCAATGCAAAGCCTCGTTGGAGGCAATTCTTCAATCTTGAGTCTTCAACTCTTGATCTTCAAGCTCCAAGTTCCTACACAAAAGAAAACACACAAAATAAGGAACCAAAGTCAATAAAATCCTACTTATGCGTTCCGACAGCGGCGCAAAAACTTGATGGGAAATAAATGATTACCTCCTAAGTTGCAAGTATACAACCTTTATCAAGTTATAGTATATAAGATTATCGATCCCAGAGCAGGGAAGTAGGAAGAGTTTTGCTCAAGTTTTGGTTCTCAAATTATGGCGTGACAATTAGGAGTTATTCAAATAAAATGAAAGTAAGAAAATGGTGAAAGTGGATGTGGAGAGAGAAAGAGAGTGGATGTGGATTATGTGCAAAAGAGGAGAAATAGAAGTTGAGAATGTGGTTGTGGTTATATGCACATAATAACAAAACTAGGTTTGAGATTATATGCACATGGAGGAATATGAGATTGAGAGAGAAGTAAAATCAATGAAATCAAGAATAAAGGAAAATAACAAACAAATGAAAAAACAAGGATAAGAGGAAAATAAAGAAGGTAAAGTATGGAGGATTAATTAAAGATATGAGAATCTAGAGTAGATCCACTTAGCTTATCTCAATCTCATGAAAATGAGTTGGATTTGTTAGCTAGTTTCAAACAATCTCTAGGGATCCCATAAATATTGACTCCACACTTAGAAAAGGTAATTCCCTAGAGGGTTCTAGCCTCAAGGTGAATTAAAAGAAAAATCTATTCTAGAAAGTAAATACAAGAATTAAATACATTGCATGAAAGTAAATTGCATGAAAATAAAATTGCATGAAAGTAAATCTAAGCTACAAAGCAATAAAATGAACAAGAAAGAAATTGAAAAAGAAATAAAATAGAAACCAACAACTCGATCTTAATCTAATCCTCCTTTTGGTCCTTGGATTAGAAGAAGAGAAAGGAAATGAAGGAATGAAACATTTCATTTATTGTGTAACAAAGTTACAATTTTGGAAGGTCTTCTCAATTAAGAGTGACCCTCCTCTCCAAATGGAGTTTTTACAAATTTCACACTCAAAACCCTCGAATTCACCCTATTTATAGCCGGAGTTGATGTGAACCATTGGATCAAACCTAGCCAAAAAGGAAGAAATCCACCATTAATTGAATCATTTGCAACCGATCGGTTGGCGTCGGTTAATAACCGGTTATGGCCGGTTGGTAGGATGATCGTTTCGACCAGTTCCCAACCAATTTGTCTTTTCTTGATTTTTCTTCACAATTTCTCTTGGATCAATTTGGTATCTTGGGCCTTTGTTTGTCTTGATTTGGGCTTCAAATATTGGTAGAAATTGAGAGAATTTGAGTCATTTGGGCTTTTATTCATTATTTCTTTATTAGCACGCAAAATAAGATAAAAATAATTATTAGTAATATCGTTATTCATATAACATAGGTGATAAGGGTATAAAAATGTAATAAAATGTGATAATCAGTTTTGCGAGAAATTCAAGATACAAGACGTCTCATCGACAGCCTATAATCCATTTGCAAATGGATTAGGCGTTCAACAAGACAATCATCAAAATTTTGTGAAGCTTGTGAAGAATAACAAGGCTGGGATGATAAACTTCGGAGAGGCACTCAGGCATACCGCCAACTATCGCCGCGCCAATTGGAGAGACCCTATTCTCGGTCTCTGGGTGTGGCAGTTCTCCCATTGGAAATCGATTCCGTCACTCCGCGCCAGCCCTCATAGCGGAGATGACGATCGAGGAACATCATCAAAAGCGTCTCGAAGAGCTTCGAGATGTTGGATGAAAAGCGCTGGAAGCTCAACAATGCATTGAGTTCTACCAAGCTAGGATGTGAGAGCTTTCAACAAGAAAGTGCGACAAAGGAGTTTGAGGAAGGATGCGGTCCTCATGCTGGCGTAGATAATCCTCAACTCGAAGAAAGGTAAATTGAACCTAAATGGGAGGGTTCGTTTGTAATAAAGCGGTCTACTCTAATGGTGCGTATCGCCTAATTACCAAAAATGGCGACCGGCAATTAATCTTAGATAAATGGGAAGTTCCTGAAGAAATACTACCCTTAGTATCTTCGGGATAACCCGTTCGGCGAAAGTTCCTCGTGGGATGTTTCACCCACTTTCATTGAGGATAACCCTAGATTTATCCTCCATCATAATTTCCCCCACCGATCAAATTCCTTGAGGTAGGTCTACAAATTTTCTGGTACATTACCAAAATCCCCTCTTGATTCCTTCTATGAATAAGAGGCCCACTCAAAATTCCTTTCACTTGGGAGATAGAATATAAAATTCTTCCTCTCCAAGCATAAGATCCCTTTAAGTGATAAGCGGAAGGGTTCTATCCATCCTATTCCTAGGTAGTGCCGTGAAGGTATCTTGGGGAGTTTTGAGACGGGGTTATCCACGAAGGTCACGAGTCTCTTAGGTTCTCGGAGTGGAGATCCCACTCTTAGTCCCATCTTTCATACTAGCTAGCTACTGACCGGTTGTATGCTTAAGGTTTTAGACCAGTTGTCGCTGAAGGTCACCTGAGTCTCTTCGGTTCTCGGAGTGGAGATCCCACTCTTAGTCCCATCTTTCATTCTAGGTAGCGCCGACTGAAGGTAAGCGCCGAGATTGTTTGGATCAAGTCGTCCGACTGAAGGACGTCTGAACCCTCTTGATTCCTATAGCAGGCCCCTGTTATTGGTTTCATTCTGAGAAATAGAACATAAAGTTCCTCCTCTCACCAATTTAATTCTATCAACCAAAACTCTTTAATCCAAGATTCTTCTTGGGGAATTTGATCGAATCCTAAGCGGGGATAGGTCGACACCTAACACGGCGTCGTAGGGTAGTCTTCGAGTGAAAAGGCAAGCCTACGTATTCAACATCGTAGCATTAAGTCTAAGAGAGTTTCATTCTTTTAACCTAGCGTTGTGTGTAGAATGGATTTAGATAATCTACATGCTAGCCCAACTCAAATGGTAGTTGGTAAAGGCTTATCAAACCCGTTGGTGGGGGTTGGCCAATAACCCTAAAGCCCGGCCTAACAGCGTCGCCGGTTTAGTCTTTCTCCGATTGAAGAAGACACGGGGTTTAGTGCAGGGTATTTTATCGAAGCCTAAGAAGGGATAAAGCCAGCGCCTCACCGCAGCGTTGCGGTTTAGTCTTTCGATTGAAGAAGACACGAGTCGATTACGGGGTATTTTATCCGGCCTAAGAAGGGATAAAGCCAGCGCCTCACGCAGCGTTGGCGGTTTAGTCTTTTCGATTGAAGAAGACACGAGTCGATTCAGGGTATTTTATCCGAAGCCTAAGAAGGAATAAAGCCAGCGCCTCACAGCGTTGGCGGTTTAATCTTTCGATTGAAGAAGACACGAGTTTGATTAAGGGTATTTTATCCGAAGCCTAAGAAGGGATAAAACAAACACCTCACATCGTTGCGGTTTAGTCTTTTAGATTGAAGAAGACACGAGTCGATTCAGGGTATTTTATCCGAAGCCTAAGAAGGATGAGTCTGGCGTAACTGCAGCGTTGTAGAATGATCTCTTGCGGTAAAAGTCACCAGAGCCTATGTATTCAATATCATAGCAACAAGTCTAGAAGAGTTTCATTCTTTTAGCACAGCGTCCGTCTTGAATGGATCGGATAATCATACGCTAGCCCAACTCAAGCGGTAGTTGGTAAAGGCTAATCAAACCCGTTAAAGTGAGGGTTTGCCAAAATCCTATAAATATTATGGTTAATTATTTACGGCCAGTAAAAGAATCATAATAAACAATGAAAGGAATAAATCTTATTCATTTGAAGCAAATATAAAAGGAGCTACAAGCGTCTAAACATCAAGTCTATGACAAAGGATTTGTTGTTTGGTGAGACACTTCATCACTATAAGCTGGTGGAATTCTCCTGCGGCTTAGCCACGAAAGACTCCTCATCGGTATTGGTGTCTTTGTGGTTGCCTCTTCGATTCGGCTAGTTTACGCCCGGCGGTTCGAGTTCCTTAGACCGCGGCGAGAGCTTCTTCCTTATTGGCCTTGGCGACTCAAAATACTCATCTTATCTTCCTGCATGGAGCTCTCTCACGGCGGTATTATCCTCTCCTTTTCGCTACAATACTAGATGCGGATATAGCTTGGAAGAATATGTCACCGGCAACAACGGCTCGGTGATGGCTGATCTCTCGCATCACGGACCTCGAGTCGGTAAAAGCTGCGAGCATCGCGCCATGCCTCTAAGCGCGTTAATGCGTGCGAGTAGCTACATCACGAGGAAGCTCACGTACTGCAATTCTTGAAGTCTCTGAAGCTTCCCCTCTAGATGAGTAAGGTCGTCGGCAATGGCTTGAGCTAGTTCAGGATGACCCATTTTCTATATCAAGGCCGTCTGGGGACCAAGCAATGACCTAAACTGGTGGAGAGAGAGGCCGCTATGGAGAATCTTATCGATCACCATGTTCATCAAGGAAAAGAACGAGCGCACTTCCAAACAGATATTAAGCTGGGATGGATCTTCATCCATCATTAGCGCCCTCGCCAAATCATGGAGTCGAGGTGTAGGCTCTACATAAAGGAAAGGAGGACCTTAGAATCTTCAACCAAGAACTAATGAATGCATATTCAATTGGGGGACTCTTACCCGTCTCCTTCGGCGTAGTTTCAGAGACTAGTGAGTCTACCAGAGGGGTATCTATCGCTAGGATACTGTCAACCGCAGTGATCCTCGGTGTGCTCATCTATCTCAGGTCATGTGGTAGCGATTCAGAAAGCGCGGGAAGAGGAGTGCCGCCACTACGAAGAATTTCTCAAACTCCTTTAATTATAGTAGTATTGGCCAAATGGTGGTCCTTTAATTGGAGAGAAAATTCATACCTTCTTGAGTTGTGGTTTCGGGTAAATCTTCACCAAGAGCATCGCCATCCTGTGACAAAGCGCGTAGCAGATCATCCATGGCGGTATTGTCGTATAAACCAGCTTTCACGAAGTCTTCCATCGAGAAGTCTGGAAAAGGAAGGCATTAGGAAAAAAAATAAGTGCAACTGAAAATGGGCAAACAATCGTAAGGCGACTTACCTCCTACAATGGGGTTAGCTTGCCTAGTCTCGGTTCGTGCATTTGTCTCCTGCAATTTCTCTAAAAGAGCAAAAAGCGAAGAGGCAATTAGTGGGGGTGCGAATTCCGAGTCATTCAATTCTCGCATTCGCCATCCAGAAGAGGAGTTATCGATGTTAGATGTACTTGGGTTCACGAATCGGGTCCTACATTGGTATTCCCAAGTTCCTCATACCATATATACATTTGTTGAGTGAAGCTAGGCTCGACATGAGTGGAACTAGGCCAGTGAGAATCATGGTGAGGAAAATCAAAGCCATAATCATAATCTCTAAAACCCACATGGGAGCGGAGAAATGTCGGTCTCCAAAGCAGAAATTAAAAATTAGATTACATTACGGAGAAGTGTTACCTCCGTCCTTGACTGGATCATCGCTAGTCAAGTCTATATCAAGGGCCGAGGATTCCTTGAGAGTCTTATGGGCTAACTTCTTTTCGTTTAACCCTAGAAGGTGAAATTCTTCTTCTTCAGAGATTTTCCTAAAAATTCAGTTGAATGAGAAATCAATAGAGAGGATGAGAAAGCGAAGGGGAAAAGGAGAATACCGAGATCCTTCTCATAAACTGCAGCCTCCGCTTGGTCCTCTCCTAAAGTCCCAGCGTCAGAGTTGTGAAACTCCTCCTCAGTCTCGTTTGGCGGATGAGATTGGCGGCGCTTCCTCTGAGCTTGAACAGCGTTTTGGGGTGTCTGAGTGTCGGCTCGCAACGATGCTTCGGCCACCAGATCGAGATAGCCCTCCAGGGGGTGGCTCGTTAGCTACTAATAGCCAAGCTACAATGAAGGAATGTCGACTCCGTCGGCCGAGCTCGGAAGCTGAATCTAGCACCGGTACATCCCATGGCAGCTTCACAACCAGCTCGAAGGCCATCCACAAGTCCACCGCAGTGCGGAGCCATCGGTTCGGGTTTCCAACATAAAGTTGGTGCATTAACGGCTGGCGAGCAAAAGCGACGGGGAAAATAAGGCTCAATGAAGCATTCCTCTTTACTCGAAAAGTGAGATATCTGGCACGATGTTCACTAGCCGGTTGAAATAGCCAATGTCAAGTGAAGTCTGTGTGTCTTGGCACCTCCTCGTCGATCAAGGACTCACCATATTGACGAGTCGAGGAAAACATCGGAAAAGATCCACCCTCTATGAATCTGCATCGTTTCTTGATCTGTAAAGCAGCGCCCTTCCATGCAATCCTCTACCAACGCCAAGAAAGGAGTAAGCGAATCTGTGGAACGGAACCCGACATCATGTCCGGACGATGAAAGACCAGTAAAGCCATCAAATAGGTATATGGAAGCTCTACTCGAGCGGAAGAATCGAGATGATGGCTCATCCTTTCCACGATAGCTTGGGACTATATGCGCAATCCACGGTGAATATTGGCCACCATTACGGGAAGGAGAAAGACTTCCTTCTTGTGGGCAAGGCTGAGCTGCGGATATAGGACCTCAAAGGTAAAGCGTCATCGATTGATATGGAACCACACATTTTTAGCAGTTGCAAGATGGCGGCTAGAAGAGTTGTCGGTGGATAGGCTTCACCGCATGCCGAAGGTTACAAACTTGGTCCACTGAGGAAAATCATCTTTAGGCGTAGGCGGCGTGTAGGAGTTAGCCTCGGACCTCTCGTCAGTTCATTGACCTCGAAGGGGTGGCGGTGACCGTTCACATATTTCCTCGCCGGACTTGTCCTCCAAATCTTGGAGCAGATAGATGGCGGCTGCCGGACTCACTTGTGATTTCCTCTTGGCATAAGGTTGATTGGGCGAGCTATATAATAATGGCGAGTGAGATCCATAAAGTCTCGTAGCGATTGGGTGTGTTTCTTGACCCGACTTAGTTCTGATTGGAAGGAAGTACTCACGATCTGACATCTTCCCCATGGGTAAATCGGATTGGTACATCTCATGTAGAGCCAGCCCAACTTCGCGTGTTTAGTGAAAAGCGTATTGAATGCGGATTATAGAGCTCGAATAAAGTGAAGAAATGGTTAGCAGCTTGATTGGAAGGCCATACATGGTGTACGAATCATTGAATAAAGGCGCAAGCACAGTTCTCCATCCCATCGGTTGAGGGCGTAATTGGTCGGCGACCCACCAATGTTTACTTGAGTGAACCCGGTAGTAAAATCTATGGCGGATGGCGGCATCTCGCTAACTTAGCGAGGCGATTCTTCAAAGTTGGCGGTAACAAAAATCTCATCCGCGGTCGGTGTGTCCACCCCACAATCCAGGTGAAGGCGATGACCACGATTCTGTTGGAACGGGCTGGGCTGGCGGGTAATAAATCCGCAATGAATATGATCATGCTCCTCGATTGGGGCAGCCAGGACATGCGCGTGTCGCAGTGATGGTGTACGAAATAAGTTAATGAGGAGAGGCAGCCATCGAGGAATATACAAGGGACCTCCGTCGTCTTTGTTCAACCACCGCTCGCTCTCGACAAAAGGCGTATCAGGATCCTTAAGCGAGTCGCCCGAGCAGATAATCTATTTTCGCAAAAGGTTAAGTGGGTGGTGTCTTTACAAGTGGGGCATCGGTGACCAATAATCGAGAATCACGGGAACTCCCCTCAAATCACGGTCGAATCGTCTCTGATGTGCGGGTTCATCGGCGAGATAAAAATGCGGGATCGTCACCGTGGAATAATATTCACTATGGCATCCATCAACGTAAGTCGGAAAAGCTCGAGGAATAATCAACGAAATCGAGAAAATATTGGTTAGTAAAGGCATTGAATTCATCTTACATAGATTGAGTCCGCGCCTATAGATTGTATGGCGATTTTATCCGTGTCGAATACTTAGAAACGATAAATATAGTCGTGTAAACAAAGCGGCAATATATCGTTCTGAGCATGGAGTGCGGTATGAAATGCGCTCCGTTAAAGATATCGAGATGGGTGATGACCAAGCAAAACCAATCTTTGAAGCGTCAATCCCGAAGGAGAATCGGCTCTTCCCACCTCACAAAGGGAGAACGAAGCGGTGTCGCGAGAGTGTACACATGAGAAGATGAAGCGAATCTGGCGTCATCCCCACAAAGGAGGATTCGGCTCTTCAATCGCCTCTAAAAAGGAGAACGAAGCGGGGATACAGCATATATATATCACGAAAATGATAAAGGCTGGCGCACCACCGAAAGAAGGCGTGCATTCCGTAGCGCAAGTTGATTGACCCTTGGAACATGAGATCTTAGCGGCGACATCGAAGCGCAAAGAAGACAAATAAAGTCGGATATGCGGTTGAAAATCAACAAAAGGCATCAAAGAAGACCGGTAGCCCTGTCAGTTGCAACAACAGCGACCGGCCCAACGCAGCGCCAGTTGCGCCAGGCGTGTGAGTCTCTGGTGTGCCGAGCAGCGCCAGTGCGCTTGGTTCGCCCGCCCTGCTGGCGCCGGCGCCGCCGATCGCCGCCCATCGGTGCGCCGTCGGCGTCTTTCTCCGCCGCTTTGATTGTGCACTGTTCATGCCACGAAACAAACAAAGAAAAAGGAGAAGAAAGAAATTGATTGCAAAAGTTACGTGCACGTACCTTGTTGATCAAAGGAGATGAGGCAGCGAGAGGAGATGAAAACAAGAAGCGGAGGGGCGGCCTAGGTGGAGGCAAAGAGGTGATCATGGGTATTTATAACAACTCTAATGGGCCCAAATCAATTCTAATGGGACTCTAATCAGCTAATTAGGAGTCCTAATGGAACCTTATCCAGGATGTCAAAATAGTGCCAAATCAGTCCGTTGATTGGCTCCTACTCCCTCCGCTATATTTAGAAAGATTACGAAGATTTATTGGCGGGATAACACCTCATGAGCCCCATCGGCTAATCAATGCGTCGCCAAATCTACTCAATCGGGAATCGAGGTATAAGCGTTTCTAACACATAGAGAAGTTCCGGAAGAATATTTCCATAAAAATATTCTTAGGGATAACTCGATAAATGCGGATATGCATGGCGTCATCTAATCCTACTCAATCGAGGAATACAGTATAAACTATTTCCTAACACGTAGAAGTTCAGGAAGAATATTTCCATAAAAATATATTCTTAGGGATAACTTCGATCGTCAGGGATGCATTGGGCGGCTAATCAGCGGCTAATCCTACTCAATCAGGAATCTGAGTATAAACTGTTTCCTAATTTATCGAGAAGTTCAGAATATTTCCATAAAAATATTCTTAGGGATAACTTCGATCGTCTTGGATGCATCGGCTAATCAACGCGTGCATGAATCCTACTCAATTAGAATATGAGTATAAACTATTCTCTAATTTTCGAGAAGTTCTGGAGAATAAACCCATATTCTTAAGGATAACTTCGATAACCCTCAATTTCCTCCCAGTGATACTCCAAAAGGTATCTGAGTCTAAAGCTGTTTCCTATTTTGGCGAGGAGTTCAGTTAGTAAAAGCATTCAGGGAATAACCCGTCATCATAATAAAGTTTGAGGGTCATAGCGCCCGGTCAACGTGTCTGGAAATCCCTCCCTCTGAAATTCCAAAATATAAGGATTTGCAAGGCCAAATTGTCTCTGTTTGACAAGGAATCACGGGAGGATATTTCCATGAAAATTTTTCCTCCGTGTAGTCAAATCAACAACACACGATGATGGAAGAATTAGCCGATTGAGGGTTATGAAATTCCGTATTCAACACGGTCAATGGTTAGCCAACAAGGAGTTCGCCGATATACGGAGAAGTCCAAAAGTTTGATGGTTAGTTAAACAACAACCAACCAACGAGTTACAAACAAAACTTCGCCCACCGGCTTGAATCAAGATTCCAAACAAGCGGTGGATAATAAATGCAACACCGTGGACCTTATCGAGAAAATCCTACAAAAGCTGGATGATCCGAAAGAATCAAAGACTTGAAGCTAACTTTTGGGACCCTCTGGATTGAAGGCGGGAACCATCATGTCCAAGTATTCCGGGCTGCGCTATAAAAGCGAGGCCGAAACACTTTGGAGAATTATCTGTAAGCGTTGAAAATACTTACAAGATCCCGAAACCAACTTCGTGACGGGGAAGTGGTGAATGACAACCCATCGGATAATAGGGACGTCGAATCATTGAGACCACGAACCGGCAGCAAACCCAGGCGTCACAAACGGTTTAAGCGGACTTGAGCAGAGCAGCGGATTTGAAGCTGTTGAGCTGGAACAAACCAAGTTAGTCCCGAACCAAATACGAGCGGAATCTAAGTGCAGGGAAGACCAAGAGTCGAATAGAGGGACCTAAGCGGAAGATCGAGAAAAATAGCGAAAGCGGTGAAAGCGAACCGAGGCCAGCGTGACCGAGTTACCTCGGCCAAGTGGCAGGTGGCTCGACCATCATGGCGAGCCACTTCGTGTGGGTTTACCCCCATCCTATAAATGGGGGTCTTCCTCAATTGGGGGATTTTTGGAGAATCTTGGTGGAGTTTTGAAGTTCGAAGATCAAGATTTCGGCCGGATTGGCGTTGATCAAGAAAAGAGCGAGATCCGGATCTCGAAGAGTTCGTTAGCGCTCGGATCTACGAGAAGTAGAGAATCATTTCGAGTCGCCGGTCGAGTTAGATTCGCGGTCGCCCTCTAGGCTAAGCTTCTTAGTCTCGAGGCGGCGTGTAATTTCTCCTAGTCTCTCACCCGCTCCGTCACCTCCTTCGTGAGTTGATCCCGTCGAGGCGTTCTATTTTCTTCCTCAGATCTGAATCCGACATCGGATCTCCACTAAGATCGATTAGGCGGTGGTCCATGGGCGATTCAAGTCCCGACGCGGGCAAAGAACCCACTGGCGGGATCCGATAAGCGGATCCCGTTTGTTCATCAAAGGGTTAACAAGTTGTAATTTTCGATTTTTTCATTGTAAGCCTTATAAAAAGGAAATATTTTTCTTTGAATTTGCTTCAGGCGACTGAAGTTTGTAACAATTCAAATCAATGACAATCGAGACAACTTTCCCGTCGAACAACAGTCACACTAGAAGACGCCACTCCAGTTGAAGGGATGGCAATCCTCACAACCATTGCTGTAGTCATCGACACATCCACATGCACGACCTCAATGCCTGTAGACGTAACCTCTAGCTCATCAGAAGCAACTGCAGCCATGATTGGGCCTTCATTAGAATGAGGTTTAGGGTTTGGCGGTACTACCCTTCCAACTCCTGACAGGATTGGAGAAACCGATGCATCGTCGTCTTCATCAGAATACCCATGAACAACCAACCTGTGTCGCACTACTAAAACAAGTGTTGGTGTAGGATCTACCATCGTATCGACAGCTGGTGCAGATTCTAAGACACCAGAAGCACCCTCAAAGTCGGCTACGGGTTCAAAATTACCACTAGTAGGAAATGACGTAGGGACTGCCCCACCCATAACCTCAAAATCAGGTTCATCATCTGCGAAAGAGATAGATGAAGTGTCGGTTATCAAAGTGAGGAAATCATGCAAGATTGATCAAAGAAAAATATACCTTGCATGTAAGAAGAGTCCCCGATATCGCCTTCGAAGCCTGTATTATCAAGCTCAGTCAAATAGGCGTTAGTATCGTCAGGCTCATAATCCACCTGCTCCTCATCATCGAGAAGAATGGGCTCCTTACTTGCATACAAGAAGTGCACATCAGCCAAAGACACTTCAAACAAATTGAGATAATCATATGAGTAGAAATCACCTAAAGGATCGACTCTAGGTTCCCGCACCGGGACCATAGAAAGCTCATCTTTGATCCTTGAAGAGCCTCCAGGTATAGGCTCAGGATCTGAAGGTGCCAAACGTTGCTTCTTTGAAGGTGGCTGAGGAGGAGGAGCTTGTAATGGTCTCTTCCCCCTGTTTCCTCGACCTCTACCCGGTGCTCCTTGACGAACCGCAGATTTAGATGGTTCTCGGATGCTAACACCAATCGGCCTTCGAGGTATGGAATGCCCACCTGGTGCCTCTCAATCTTCATCATCTGGCATGCCTTCTACAAGAAAGTCTTGAAGTCTGGGAGCCCTACTCTTCGAACCCTTCTTGAGGTGTTCCCGATATTTTCGAGTGATCCGGTACAAACCCATCTTGTTCACATGAAAAGCGGGATTATGAGCAATCACCCTGCTATACCATTTGCTAAACCCCAACATCATATAGCAGTTGGGCATGTGGTGGGGAAGCAAAAACCTGGCTCCTATAGCCCCGGCAACAAAATGGTACCAAGCGCGAGCTCCATCTATCAGACTTTCCATACGCAACAGTCCAGGATTTGGATGCCCGACATAGAGTTGGTCATAACCAAACTGACGAGCAAACTGACAAGGCAAGTAGGGTTCGATGTAACATTCGGTCCCGTTCAGCCTAGCAACGAGGTGACCTGGTCGAATATTCACCAACCAGTTGAAACACCCACTAGGTAAGTAAGTGAAATGTTTGTTACTCATACCATCTTCAAACTCATCCCCAGGGCTTATACCATCAATCGCGGAGAAATAACAGTAGAGACGATAATGATCCTTGGTCTGAAGTAGCATGTAGACCCCAGCGAGATATTTGGTGATCCATTTTGAACGTTCATACCTCTGAAGTAATGAAACATTCTCCCCACTCAATGTAGCAGCTGACATCAATGAAGAGTGTAGAGTGAACCATATCACCATATATATATATATATATATATATATATATATATATATATATATATATATATATATATATATATATATATATATATATATATATATATATATATATATATATATATATATATATATATATATATATATATATACTCTATGATTGGGCACGATCCTTTGGGTAATTATCTTCTTGCTTCAAGTATTCGGTGACCAATTCCCTCAGTCCATGATGGATATAACTAACCATTGCCGGTAGAAGGGCCAAATTATACCCAGAAGCGAGCAACACGATAGGGAATAACACCTTGATGGAGATGCGATTCTTCGATCGAGAAGGCACGATGCAACACTTCAACTAAATGGAGAAAAACCCCGCAAGCAGCGCCAATTCAGATATCGGCTCCTTCGCCTGGTGGTGGAAGCTTTCAAATTGATCGCCTGCACAAAAACCACACTCATCCGACTCGGCGGTGTAAAGCACTTGGCCATCATTGAAGATACGAGTCCCAGTATCCGTGGCCAAACGGATTGAATCCACATCTCCCTTTTTACTTACATTGGAAAATAAGTATTCAGCCCAAGGAACGCGAGCAATAGTGGAATCATGCATAGCATTCGGACAGTCCTCTGACAGATGAGGAAGTGACAAACCAATTTCCGGAACGCCTCCACAATAGGAGCAACATATGAAAAAGTGTTCAACTCTGCGTTAGTCGGAAAGAACTCCTCATACGGATGATCTCCCATAGGTAGACGCGAGACTTCGAACATCTCGTGCAAAGCGATTCTGATCTTGCCCGCCGAGGTGAAGAAAGTATTGTTGTCAGCATTGTACAACTCCAGGATGCCGTACAATATAGGTACACAAATCTCAGCACCATATTTCAAAGCTCTCACTGCAGCATAGAGCCCCGTTCTTCGTAATCTCTCCTCAAAGGTGAAGAGAATGAAGTTCACAAGACGGATCCACCACTGGGTATCCGTCGATTTGATCCAGCTAGGGAATCTAGTGTCCCCATCAGGATATTGTGCTTCAGTCTTGGCGAGCTCGTTCCCAAAGGTGTTCGGGACAACGATAATTTCGTTAACAGGACCATCCTCATTAACGAAACCTAGACGCAGGCCTATAATATTGACTTCGTAGAGCCCCTCTTGACGAAAGATATCGTCACACTTCAAGGAGTCCACCTTAACACTATCTTCCCTAGCGCGTAAAGCGGGGCACGGCGAGGCACTGCAAGAACATAAAGGAGACATGACGTTCTATCACCGGTAAATAATAACGATGATCTCCTTGGGTGTAGTACCAATGCTCCCCTCCACAATTGAAAAGGGATTCGCCACAGAGAGTATTATCTCCAAAAAGAAAATAAGGCTTCACTGATGCATCCTCGTTGGGAACAGAGAACTTAGCGTCAGTAATTATCTCTCGCAAAGTTCGATAGTTACCCGATCGAATAGCCTCGATCCTCTTCTGACTACTTTCTTCAAGGAACAGAGGGACATTCCCGTCAAAGGCATATGCTATTGTAGGGTCATGAGTTCCATCATGACCATAGTGGTTACGACGGTCAACAGGAGCCCTCGAATAAGATACTGCACAAGAAACAAACAACAAACGAGTTAGAAGACGAAGATCAAACGAAATCAATCAAGTCTTCACACCTAGAAGTGAAGTTCATCAACAAGCGAACCTCACTCATAATTGAGAATCATCTCTATCAACTAAATGATTGACAAGATGAAGCAAAGTTCAGTGAAAATAGCGAACTTCACTCATCTGGATCGAACTGGCAAACTTTGCCCAATTCAAATAAACGAACCTCGCTCGAGTGAAGGTTACTCAAATTGCGAACTTCACCCAAACGAGGATCGCTCAAAGTAGAATAGCGAACTCTGTACAAACGAAGTCCACTGCAGAAGCCCAAAAGGCTAGCAGTAACGAGCTCCGCCTGAGAAGCGAAGCTCGTCATAACAAGTGCCATTAATAGCCGCTAAGGGAGCTTCATCGCCGGCGACTAAAGCTCATCGAAAAGACCACGAGTGGTCGAAAAGATCGCGCCTTTGGCAGCAAATCAAGTTTTTTAAGTGCCTTGAGGCACTATTTAAAGCCCGATGGGCTGAGATTAGGCTGACTCGAAGATCGCCATGAATGGGTTCGAAGCTTACCCACGGCCATTTTCAACTGCGCCAACACATCCTCAGCTCTTGGCCGATGAGCTCCTCTGGTGGAGCCCTTCCTCTGGAGATCGCACGACAAGGAGCCATTAGTAGACAAGCCTTGGGGATTTTTTAAGAATTTAGGGTTTTGAGGGTTTTTGAAAATCAAAGTGAAGAAGAAGGAGGTAAACAGTTCTATTTATAGACTGACCCTGAACTTCGCTAAAGATTCTTCGCCCCGAACTTTGCCGAAGATCTCGCCTCCGAACTTCGCTGAAGATCTCACCGCCGAACTTTGCCGAAGATGTCGTCCCCGAACTTCACCTAGAATCTCATTTTAAACGAACCTCGTCGTGATTTCAGATGCTCAAATCAAAGATTCAAATTTTAAATTCCTAGGTCGAGCCTCACCTAACCAACTTGTTGAGCTTCGCCTAGACGACTATTTCTTAAGTAAGCAAACTTCACTCCATTCAGTAGGGTATTAAGGCGAATCTCGCCAAAATAACTTGGCAAATTTCACTAAGTCTCCAAATTGAGAAAATCTCAGCTCAATTTATTTAAGACCTCATCTGGTAAACTCCAATTCGACCCTCACCAACACAAGGAAGTTCGAGCTTCGCTTCCAACACAACAACTCCATGCAGAGTTCAAGTTTGCTACAGAAGTAAAGTACGTACAGATCAAGCACACAAAGATGGACAATTTCAAGAGACAGAAAGTTTACTTTTTATTGATCGAAGACTCTACTATATAAAAGCAATATTCAGACTATCTAATTATAAGGATGATGGGTATTTGTTGCTATTTGCTACTGCCCTATACTCCTATGATATGGGTAATGTGACGATTGAGGAATAGACACGAGCTGCACCAAGCTATTGCCGTTGTTCCTCTGATGTTATAAAACTCAGGGAGCTAAACTTTTCCCCATGTAGAAAAAATAACTCCTACTTACTCCTCCCTAGGCCCTATGCCAGGAGAGGAGAAGAAGCTGTTAAACAAGAAGTGCCCTTCTTGCACAGGGCTGAAGCATGTCAAATGGAAGAAGCAGTTCTTGCAATCAAAATTCAACGTCGGGCTTGAGTCAGCCACACGACGTCTAATTATGATCTAGGTTCACGTTTGTGAGACCAAGTTACTGTCAGAGTACTCGCTCGTGGAGATCCAAGGATCCTTCTTCAACTGTCATTTCAATCACCGAACAGTCTTACGCAGAGCTCGGCACTCGAAGCTCCACGTGTCTCTATAGCAATTCAACTCTCCCCAAGCCATCGACTGGTTCTCGACGATCTACTCGAGCATCCCCTTTTTGACCGACAGCAAGTCCGCTAGATGGCGAAGTATGCGGAGTTCATCCGCTTGATTGCCTTTCACTTGGGCAAGCTCCTGTTGGAGCTATTTTATTTTAGCTCCTCTATCGAGGAGCACCTCCGATCTAGGCGACGAAGGCTTAGATATGGAGAAGAAGAAGAAGATAGAGATAAAAGCGGTGAACATGGAAGGGGAAGGCTACTATTTATAGCCTCTTTCGAATCCAAACTTCCGAAAAAATCATATTTTTTGAGATTTGATTGGACCGGACAAAGAGGCTAAATCTTAGCCTAAAACTCAGTCAAATCTACAGCGGATCTCGTGAATCTTCAATCAAGAGATCTCAGCCACAGACCACAGCGCGCTTAAATACAGCGGTGAATCTCAACAAACATCGCCAGCTAGCGAAGGTTGCTAATCGACAAACTTTGTCAACACAGCCAACACAGCTCAAAGAAAATTGAGTCTTGCCAGCTAGCGAATGTCCCTAATCAATGAACTTCGCTTGCACAGCCCGAAATTGAGTGAACTTCGCCCATACCCAGAATCAGTCAAACTTCACCTCAAAAATAAAAAAGGCGAGCTACGTTCCAAACATGGAATTGGACGAGTACAAGCATCATTGAGCCTTCAAAACGAGTCTACAATAAAGGAGGCTAAGTTCAACAGTATACCTCTGGCAACTAAGTAGATTGAAGATAACCTTCAAAACCAAAACAAGACGATTCAAGCTACATTCAATAGTATACCTCTGGCTATTTATCCAAAGTATTTCAATCCTAGCTACAAATCAAAATACAGGATCTTGAAAACTTTGGGGGGGGGTCTTGTAGACGGTTGAAAAATATTTCTAGCTAGGCCAATGTTTAGCTTAGATCCAAGAAGTCAACGCCCATGGGCTAAACACTTCGAGTGGGCCTAAAGCCAAGCCCACAACAAGCTATAGCGAGGGTCGCCTAACAAAATAACTGAACCTCGCCAAGCAGCCCACACCGACTCGACTCGACCAAGTTAAGGAGCGAGTCGACTCCAAAAGCACGCCCCAGATTGAGTCGAAAGGCGTCATCAGTCGGCCAAATCATGAGTCGGATTCTATGTCAAATTCGAACTCATAGACGAAGTTCGCCAACCAATGAACTTCGCTCATGGCAATTGAAGCGGACTAAGTCATCCACTTCCGAAGAAGACTCGCCCACGTTCTCAGCGAGCCTCACCCACGTCCTCAGCGACCCTCGCCCACGTCTTCATCGACCCTCACCCATGTCTTCAGCGAACTTTGCCAAGTCAGCGAACATCGCCAAATAGCCATTTGAGAGCTATTTTCAGGGGAATAACCGTCCCCCACTATCTCCTATTTTAATGGCCACTTAATTCATAATTAAAGGCCATGAACTCTCTCTTTTAGCCTATAAAATGAGAGGAGATTGCTCATTTTGAAGCCCCGATCAAATCATAGAGAGATCAACACACATGCATAGAGAGATTTCTACTATCACACTTGCGATCTAATTGAAGCAAAAGTGTCAAGAGAAGACTGGGCCTTCTTCCAAATCACTGAGCTCTCATCTACAGCCAAAGACCCGTCGTCTTAATCGGTGCGTCAACTTAGTCGGTTGACTATACTCGGTGCGCACCTATTTTTTTAAACAGTTATGACTACAAAAAAGTGATAATAGTAAGAATCCTCATTGTTTTTAGCCGATCAAAGAACAACCGTCTCAAGGATGTCATTGCATAGCAAGTAAGGATTCTATAAGAACACTCTATAGAAAGAAATGATTTATATCATTCACTCGTGATTAGAGAGTTAGTTTAGGAATTATAACTCTTCTTCTGCTCTTACAGGCGTGGTTCTGATAAAATCTCTATTGTTCCGTAGCTTGCTCTAATTAGAAGATCGCTTTGTTTCTCACCTAGTTCTAAAATGAAAAAATAAAGGCCCAAATCTCAAACAGAATATTATGAATCACATAAAAGTTTGGTCAACCCTATATCTATTTCATACATATGATCAGAGAAAGGTGGTGGAATGAAGAGTTTTTTCAATGCAAGTTCGAATTTATAAGATGCCTCAACAGAAATAAGTTGATAAAATATCAAATATGTTTGTGTCATATACATATTGACCTTTGATGCACTTCCCAAATGCTTAAAGCATATATTCTCAATAGAAGCCCACCAAGTCCAACAAAAAGAGCCTTGGCCCAAAAAAGAGGATGTGTTGTAGGCCTGTCAGACAACCTCGAGCCCACCTCAGTTGATCACAGGATCAGCTGAGAACGATCCTCTACAGCGTTGATCCAAAGTGGATCTGAGCCGTTAATCAGGCTCTGGGCCGGAGGCCACGTGTCATCCACCAGACTGATTGGCCTGTCTCCTTAGAACTCAAGGATACAGTTGCAGGAGCCTATAGAACAGATCCTGTTCAAGTAAGGTCGTGCTTGACGAACCCCTGAAAATGCCTTGAGAGTCACTTGAAAACATCACTTAATATTATATTCGATAAGGTTAATCACTCCGAAATTCGAAGATCCCAACTCCGAAAGCATTGGCTGCGACAATGAGACAGAAATTACAAACCAGCACGAGTCACTGGGCAACAAGGATAGACTCAGATTGCTATTTTCATGCTTACTCTGGTATCTCAACCAAACTTTGAAGGATAAAATATGCTTCTTAAGAAAAAAATATATATATAGTGTTTTTCAGTTAACTCGTCACTTTGATTTTCAAACCTTATTTGTTTATATTCATATAATGTTTTGTTATTTCAGTAATTCACCAAAGATATATGTAGAATATATATATATATATATATATATATATATATATATATATATATATATATATATATATATATATATATAGAGAGAGAGAGAGAGAGAGAGAGAGAGAGAGAGAGAGAGAGAGAGAGAGATTATCATAAAGGAAGGCATGTGGAAGACAGAATTTCTTCTAAACATAGTGAAAAAATATTGTTCACCTTAATTTTTAATGAAACAGTCTAGTGTAGCTATATAGAAAGTAGAAGTACTCATTCGCTATTGGGTTGTAATTTTCTCTAAACTTTGAGGGATTCTTCACATAACCTCTGGAACTTACTCTTAGGGGGTTATTCATTGGGATATTTTGGGGCAAATTGGGTTAATTGTCCCAATGGGATAATTTACCCATTGGGATAATTTGAGTGGGATAAATTAGGATAAAGTGGGGTAAAATGGGATAATAGGACAATTTGAGTGAGACAATTGATATGATATTTTTTAGAATATGATATTTATAGATTAATTAAGTTCAAGTTTAACTTACTATTACATCAAATCATGAATAAATAAATAATAATGATAATAATAATAATATATATTATTATTATTATTATTATTATTTTAATATAGAATAATAATAGTATAATAATATTAATAATATTAATATTAATCAATCTTTGAATATTTTGATACTTATTTTAACTATTATGCTATATTAATAAAAGTGCGACCTCCATTTGATATAATTTATCCCATTGACCGAAAGGAATCAATAGTTATAATCTAGATGATGATGATAAAGTCTCAATTATTACAAATAAAGTCTTAAAGTCTCAATTATTACAAATAAAGTCTTAGTCATTAATTTAAATCTTAATTATTACAAATATAATCTACCGGCATATAACTTTGCTCTAGACTCCTTGGGCTACGTTTGTCCCATCGTGCCACATTGCATTTGCCATTTGTTCTCTCCAACGTGATGCAGCTGTCCGTTGTGCTTGTTGAGTCTGTAGATCATCATCCTCATCAGAATCACCATCAATCGAAGCAATATTGCGTGGTGCCTCTACAGGAAGATCGGAAACTTCAAAATCATCGTTAGAGTTCTCCATCTTCAGAAAATTATGCAGACCGATACATGCCCAGATCATACTTTTTTGAGTCTCATATGGAAAACCTGGAGGTTGAGACTTAAAAATAGTGAACCTTGACTTGAAAATGCCAAAGATACGTTCAATACAATTTCTAAGAGATGCATGTCGATGGTTGAATAACTCATGAGGATTGTGGTCGCCGACTTATTATTATCGGGCCAAACTCCTTAAGGTGGTACCTCGTACCTCGATAGGGAGCCAAGAATTGTAGCCTATTTGGGTAACCACAATCAACTAGATAAAATTTACCTGCACTAGCATTTCTTTGGAATTATAATCAATAAATATAAAATCTAACAATTTGATAAAAAAAATATTTACCATTTGGGAGTGGAAGACTGCATGCACTTCTACTCATTGCATCCTTTAAGACCCGTGAATCATTGGCAGATCCCTCCCATCCCACTAAGACATAAATAAACCTAAGGTCAAATGTGCATGCCGCAAGGACATTTTGAGAAAGATAACCATGCCTATTACGATATGGGGTTTGGTCCTCGCCATACACCATACATGGAATGTGGGTCCCGTCAATAGCACCAATACAGTCCTATACATTCCATTAACATATATGAGATGTGAATTTAAAATTATAATAATAACGAATGAAGACTTATATAGTGTATTTAAACTTAAATACCTTGAAATAAGGCCAAAAACGAGATTCGGATGTGACCTTTTCTGGTGGATCGGTAGGAGGAGGAGCCATCATACAAGGGGCTAACGACACAAGGGCTTGGAGTGCCTTATTGAAACAAACGCTGACTGCAAATCGGGATCGATCAAACCTCTCAGTGGTAATGCAATATCGTTGATTTTGAGTAACAGTGAGAAGGAAAATAGCAACCATCTCCTCAACGCTGATATAACGCGTATCCTGTAAATGCCCACGTTCTCGCAAGACCATACACAACTTCATGAAGCAATCTGGATACATACGATATACTCGACGAAAATCACGTGGACTGCTCTCCATCTTAGATTTCAAGTATTGAAGGCCAAGGTCCGTAATGCCATGTCTGAGTTGGGAGATGCGTAGATTTAACTCCTCTTGTGATATGAGGTGCGAGATACTCGTAACCAGACCTCCTATCTGAGCAGCCATGTTGATAATGCGAATGAGGAGATAATCAGCAGTATCCTCGTGAAATAGCAAAATAGAGACATTCTGACTATCTTCCATCTTGTATTAATCATGAAATCAAAACATAGTTAGATTTACACTACAAGAGCCAATAGTTGATAAACAACAATGTAATTTTTCTCTTCTTTACTTAGAATATATTGTACAAGCCTTGATCACACACACACATGCATATTTAGAACACACTAACACATGCTTAGTGTGTTGGTTAATTATAGAAATCCCCTATATTAACCATTAGAGTTTTTAAGTTTAAAACAATTCATTTATAAACTTTTTAAGTCCAGAGTAGTCGACCAATTCAAACTATAGTCGACTAATTACTTAATTTAATGAATATATAAGTTTCTGTAAGTTTACAGATTAGTCGACCAATGCTGTTAATAATCGACTAATGAAAACTTAAACAATCTTCGAATCGTAAGTTTACAGTTAGTGGAACTCTTGTGCATATATAGTCGACTACCCGCATTTAAAACATACACCCAGACTTTCTGTCATTGCAGATTAGTCGACTAATAAAAATAGTAGTCGACTACTAATGCTTGAATTGCATTTACAGAATCTGTGTAAACACATATTAGTCGACTAATCTTATATAGTAGTCGACTATAATACAGTTTTATGACTGTTCAGAATTTGAATCTTTAAACGTGAAATTCCTAAGCCACTACTGCATATCATCTACACATCAAGGCTTATAGGATCTTGTACGTTGTTGTTTTCAAAGGAGATTCTCAAAGATAAATGATATAATCCCACAAACGTAATACATGCAATCTACAATCATTAGTACTGTAACAAAATTTACATCTCATCAAACATCTATAATCAAGATAATAGTAAAACAATAGAAAAGCATATAATCATCCTTTGAGCTCACAAAGATAAATGATAACTAACATAAAAGTCCAAAAGTATAACAATGATATTTAAAACCATATAGTCATCAAAGCATCCATGTGCTTAACATAAAAGCCCAAAAGCATATAACTAACAAAGATCGGACTAACAACATCAAACTATATAAAAGCATCTACGTTCCCAAAATACAACTCCAAAAGTGTAGTCACCAAACTACGAGTCCAAAAGCATAGTCATTAATAAGCATAGTGATTATCATCATTTGGAAATACTCCAGTCAGTGTCCAAATCATGAACCTTAGCCGTTGATTATCATTCATCTTCACAAAAGCATCTTTCAGGTCTTGGGATACACTTTCACTGAGGACAATCAATCGTTGTTCATCGGTAAATCCCTAAATTGAAGCCACTCCCTCAACCCACAGTTGGTTACGGCTTTGCAATAGCCTCACCTCTAGGACTAACTCTTGCAAAGCCTTACTTATAATTGTAATTCCACTTGCCATTTCTTGCACGGCGGGTTGAGACAATGTAGAGGCGGTGGTGCGGGAAGGTGCTCTACGGACATTTCTGCTAGTGCTAGAGGTCGTTGGTACAGATTCAGCCACAGGAGTTGTAGGACTTGGAATGCTATTAGGAGGAGGTGGTGGAGGATCTACTGGTGGTTGGGTAGGTTCTTCACCCATAGCATCAAGTCCAATCTCATCATCAAATATACCCTCACCCAATGCATTATGTAATGGTGCACTCTCTACACCCTCACATCCTAAGCCTCCAGCAGCTCTCCCACTTGCAGAATGGCTACCCACCACCATCTGCATATCCTCAAAATTTTCAAACAACTTATCTTTAAGCATTGGTGTATTAGGATGAGCCTGTCAAAAAGCAAAGATAACAAATTAATATTTTTTTTGTAATTTATAAACATAACAATATATTATGTATTTTAGATATTTGGGTAATTAACAATCTAACCTGCTTGTAATTATCCCACACCTCAACGGAGCAAGTAATTCTTTGAGATATTGGGTCCCAACCAAACCCGGAATTGTTCCTCAATAGTAATTCAATTGGTTCAATCTTCCTCTTCCAACTCTTGATCTTATTCTTTATATGATCAAATTTAAAAGTTCTCCCAAATTTAGCATTCATGAAGGGCAACACATTTTGAGTGATGGTATATTTCTTGAAGTTGCCGTTATCCATCTTGTTGCCATTCTTCACCTCCTCCACCAAAAGCCTTAGTAGCTCTCTATTCTCTTGTTCCGACCATATTACATAGTCACACCTAGCTTTTTTTGCCCTCTCACCATCTTGAGAGTACTCTTCTACATTTTGAGTTTCCGAAGCAAAATTCATCCTACAACGCAAAGAGCTAATGTGAAAAAAATGATTGAATTGTTCTTTTACCTTTTTTATTAACCAAAATGGCTACTCTAGCATATATTGGACTGTCAAAACATAATACAAAAGCCAAAAGCATATATTGGACTGTCAAAACATAATACAAATGTAGGCTATGATATTGAAAATCATAATCTCTTTACAAGAATCTCCTTCAAGAAACACTGAATAACTTCTCACACAGTGAACAATGCCTAACTTATTTTTTGAAAATGAAAAAAAAGTATCAATTAACGGAAGCTTTCAATATTTATAAAAGTATATGTAACTAGTAATGGCATAGTAAGCCGGCAATTTTTGACATTCAAACTCAATATTCATAACAATATCAATTAACTAAAGCTTTCAAAGGAACAAAACTCATCATTTTAGCAACCTCTAACAATGTAATGGTCATGTCTCAGCATACACACACACAAACCCAACAATAATGGACAGTCAAAACACAATACAAAAGTCAAAAGAACCAAATAATTTTAGCAGAAGTTGGTGCCCAGTATATATCATTGGTCAAAATCCCTAGCCAAAAGAACAAGCTACGTGTGGCTTTAGGAAGGCATCAACAAGCTCAAGGTCTAAATATAAGTCAATAAACATAACAAAGAACTAATATTACCAAAAAGAACCAATACTACTAAAAAATCACAAACTAATTTGATCAAGCATGTACCTGTGACAAATTCGAGGAAGACGTCGCTGTAGGGAGGCGTCGGAAGTTGCCACGGACTGTAGGATTGGATTTAGGCGTGAAATTGCTGCAGATCCTCAAAAATCCAAATCCAAGCTCATGAAGGGGAGTTGAAAAGAGAGGGAGGAGAAGAAGGCTTGTGGAGGAGGGTGAGAGGTGATGGAGAAGAAAGAAGATGAAGAGAACCCACTGTAGGAGAAAGAACGGCGCTGGAAGAACGCGATGGGATCTAGGGCAAGATTATCCCATCTTGTTCCAGCATGTTCCAGCAAACAATCTTGGGTAATTTTGAGGGTGGGGTGTAAAAAGCCTTTATATAGTTGGGGTAATTTTAGGAAAAATGGTGTATTTGTTGCACCATTAACCCAACAAACCAATAACACTGTAATATTGAATCCATACCCAATTACCCCAATGAATAACACCAAAAAGTGTTATCCCAAAAATTATCCCATTACCCCTAAAAATACCCCAATGAATAACCCCCCCTTACAAGAACCCTACAGGTAACTTGCAAATAAATATAGTTTTCTTAAGATTAAAATACTCAAAATTTAGGGGAGTATATACGTAGACTCTCGTGCCTTTATGTACTTCTTAATGATAGAATAGTATAACAACTAGACCACTTTTTCTAAACTAGTTGCATGGTCGAGCCCACCCTGCAGCCAACAACAAGACCAACTAATTACAATTTGTAGAAATAAAATATAAGTTATAGCAAATATTGCAGGCTGGCATCCAATTTGGTGGCTAGAGCAACAATGACCATGCCAAGGGGAAACTATGGTTTCATCCATTGCCCACCAAGCTCCACTGGTATACTCGTTAGTTATTGCACCAAGCATTCAAACATCAAAAAGTATTGGACGCTAAGCGATAGTGGCGGGGCTAGGGGACCAGCCACGAATCCCCTGTTTCTTTACAAATAAGGCCAGTTATAAGTTTTTTTTCTCATAGGAATCCCTCAAAACTTTCATTCCAAATTAGTCCTCAAAGCTTGCATATTTAAAATTAATCCCCAAAATCAATCATATCTTAAAGTCTTGCAATTAGTTCACAAAATCTTTGAAATGTTAGAAATTATTCTTTGGTATATTTATCATTCAAATTGTTGACCATAGTTGGATAGCGGTTACTCTGGGACGAGTAGTTACCAAATCAACCAAAATCCACCAAAATTAGACTCAAATTCAGTAGTTTTAATGTTAGATTTAAATCTAATTAAATCTATTTGTGGGCACATATGTTACATTAATGTGTAGTGCTATACTTAAGGCTAACCCACTAAAGTGATCAATCAATTTGGGTTAATGGGTATTTAAATAAATTATGGGCTAAATGTGCAGATACCAGGTTGTAATTACAATTTGATGAGGGGCCAAATTGTAAAAGTACAACACCTATATATATGGGGTTATGGTCCCTAATCTAGGGTTACGTTCTCTAATTCTCTTCACCCCCATCTAGAGAGAAATTTAGCTATAGAGAAACCCTCAAGATTAGAAGATCTCAAACCCTAATTCAGATCTTTATGGATTCAGGTATTGCTTCCGCTCTCTCATATTATGTTTATCTCTTTGGATTAATCATGCTTATGAAACTTTAACAAGTGGTATCAGAGCCAAATTCGTGATTAATCCTTAGGGGTTTAAAGTTTAAAGTTGAGTTTTTTGATCTTAACTGCGTTCTGTTTGAGAACTGTTCACGGATGAATAGTAAAAGACCGATTTTTGGTATCCTTTTCTTTCGATTTTTTTGGGTTTTTTGGCCATCGTTCCCTTGGTCCTCGCCGGAGATGCTTGCTGGCGGCCCCGCTGTCAAGTGGAGACAGCGGCGGCGGCAATCAGGAACCCTAGGGTTTCGAAACCCTAGGGTGCAGGAACCAAAACTGGTGGCGGCGGCTCCAGTTCGAAACCCTAAGGGGTGAAAGGATTCAAAACGAACCTCGGCGTCGTTTCTCAGCGAGCCTCGTGCTCAATACAACAAAGCGAACCTGCGTTCGTTCTTTCCGTCGAACCTCTCGTTCGAACTTGTTGAACCCGCGTTCATTCCTCCAAGCGAACCCGTTGGTTCTTTCGATCGAACCTCGATTGAACCCGGTTGAACCCGCGTTCATTCCTCCAAGCGAACCCGGCGTTTGTTCTTTCGGTCGAACCTGTTGAACCTCAAGTCGAACCTGGCGTTCGTTTATCAAATCGAACCTCGGCGTTGAACCTCAAGTCGAACTTGCGTTCGAACTAAAGTCAAACTCTCGTTTGAACTCAAACGAACCTCGCGTTCGTTATCAAAACGAACCTCGCATTCGAACTTAAACGAACCTCGCGTTCGTTATCAAAACGAACCCCGCGTTCGTTCTCAAACGCGAACCTCGAGTTCAATTCAGATTTGGGATTAATTGAATTTCTCAAATAATCCATTTAAGTCTTTTTAGGCCTTTATGGGTCTATCTATGGTTGATTAAAATAGAGAAATCTATTTTTTAAGTTGGTAGTGATTCAATTATTTAATTCAAATAACATGACACTAAGGGATTAAGGTTGTCTTTTATTCTAAATGATTAATTGAAACAAGATGTTGCCAAAGTAACCTCTCTTGTGTAGATTATTCATGAAGGATATTAGATGGTTGTGTGGACGTTTTTGAGTAAATATTTAATCGGCCCAAAGGAAGGTTAATATTTATGTAGACTGCATACACATCTGCGATTATAAATGCGTGACAATTATAAGGTTTACATGTGGATAATGAATCAATCTAAAGATAAGTTTCATTATTTGACATGCTATTGTCGTTTGATCATTGCAACAAGGTATCACTTGCAATTAATATTACTGTCCAAAGACTTAATATTAATGTTGTGCCAGATATCTTGAGATGGGATTATTGTAAATATTTGAATTTCATTGATCACTAACTACAGTTATTAATGTGAAATCTTTTGTTTATTTCAGCTAATGCATCTGCTGCATCAATTTCTGCTAACATCAACTCAATCCCCATGCTAAATGGGACTAATTTCAAGGTCTGGAAAGAGAACTTTTTAATTGTTCTTGGTTGCATGGATCTAGACCTTGCATTAAGAACTGAACAACCTCAACCCCTCACTGCGGAAAGCACTCCTGATGCAAAGAAGGAGTATGAGAGGTGGGAGCGTTCAAATCGCATGAGTCTAATGATCATCAAGCGCGGCATTCCGGGAGCCTTTAGGGGCACAGAATCCGAAGGGATTACTAAAGCCAAAGATTTCCTTGCCGAAATTGAGAAACGTTTTGCTAAAAACGATAGGGTAGAAACAAGCACGCTTTTAGCTCGCTTGATTTCAATGAAGTATAAGGGCAAAGAAAATATCAGGGAGTACATTATGGAAATGTCTCACATTGCTTCAAAACTTAAGGCACTAAAACTCGATCTATGTGATGAGTTACTAGTGCATCTGGTTCTGTTGTCTCTTTCTGCACAATTTAACCAATTTAAGGTCAGTTATAACTGTCAAAAGGAGAAATGGACTCTGAATGAGCTCATTTCATACTGTGTGCAAGAGGAAGACAGACTGAAGCAAGATAAGACTGAAAGTGCTCATTTGGCTTATGCCTCTAAGGATAAGGTCAAGAAAAGAAAGAATGATAATGAAGCTGCTAAGGGTCCAGTTCAGAAGAAACAACATAAGGATGATCAGGATTGTTTCTTCTGCAACAAATCCGGACACGTAAAGAAGGATTATACCAAATATCACGCCTAGCGTGTCAAGAAGGGTATGTTCCTTACTTTGGTCTGTTCTGAGGTTAATTTAGTCTCAGTACCAAGAAACACTTGGTGGTTAGATTCGGCTGCTACTACTCACATAAGTATTTCTATGCAGGGTTGCCTGAGCTACCGAAAGCCAAGTGATGGTGAAAGACACATCTTTGTGGGCGATGGACAATCGATAGATGTGGAAGTAATAGGGCACTTTAGGTTATTATTAGGAATTGGTTCCTATTTGAATTTGAAAGATACTTTTGTAGTACCATCTTTTAGACGAAATTTGGTTTCTATTCCCTTATTGGACAAATCAGGCTATTATTGTTCATTTGGAAATAATCAGGCTAGTTTATCTTTAAATTCAAATATTATGGGAACTGGTTTCTTAAGTACTTACGATAACCTATATATGCTTGATACAATTGCTTCTTACAATGAAATTCTGCATGTGGAATCACGTGGTACTAAACGTAAATTAAATAAGGAAAATTCAGCAACATTATGGCATAAGTGCTTGGGTCATATCTCAAAAGGTAGAGTTGAGCGTCTTGTGTCTGATGACATTTTGGATTCCCTTAATTTTACAGACTTTGATGTATGCATTGACTGTATCAAGGGAAAACAAATCAAAGTTAAGAGATTAGGTGCCAACAGATCTTCAGATGTCTTAGAATTGATACATACAGATATTTGTGGGCCATTCCCTACGGCATCTTGGAATGGTCAATAATATTTTATATCATTCATAGACGATTACTCACGTTATGGGTACCTATATCTCATTCATGAGAAATCTGAGTCTCTGAACGTGTTCAAATCATTTAAAGCTGAAGTTAAAAACCAACTAAATAAAAAGATTAAAACCGTTAGATCTGATCGTGGTGGTGAGTACTACGGCAGATATGATGGTTCAGGTGAACAACGTCCAGGACCATTTGCTAGATACCTAGAGGAATACGGTATTGTCCCACAGTACACCATGCCAGGATCACCTAGCATGAATGGTGTAGCTGAAAGACGAAATAGGACTTTTAAGGATATGGTAAGAAGTATGATTGCTCATTCTTCTTTACCAGAGTCACTCTGGGGAGAAGCACTAAAGACAGCAGCTTACATTCTAAACAGAGTACCAAGTAAAGCAGTTGCTAAAATACCTTATGAGCTTTGGACTGGTCGAAAGCCTAGTTTAAAGCACTTACATATTTGGGGATGTCCAGCTGAGACAAGGCCTTATAGGCCAAATAAAAAGAAATTGGACTCCAAAACAGTTAGCAGCTACTTTATTGGGTATTCTGAACGCTCTAGGGGCTATAAATTTTATGATCCCACACTCAGGACTATTTTTGAGACGGAACAAAGAACATTCTTTGAGGATGTTGAGTTTGGAGGGAGAAATAAGGTTAGAGACATTGCTTTTGAGGAGGAATTGGCATCAAATCCAATCCATACTGTCATTTCTAACAATATTCAAGTTCCTATACCTGTTATTGTTCGAGAAATGAATCTGGAACCTCAAGAAGACAATGTTGAACAACTCCCTATTCCAGAAGAACAAACTCAACAACCTCAAGAACCAGTGTCATTAAGGAGATCTACGAGAGAAAAGAGAAATGCTATTCCGGATGATTATATTGTATTTCTCCAAGAACATGAGGAAAATAATGGAATGATGGAAGATGATCCAATCAACTTTCATCAGGCCATGAAAAGTTCTAGCTCTCAAAAGTGGATTGATGCCATGAATGAGGAGTACAAGTCTATGCAAGACAATAAGGTTTGGGAACTTGCTCCATTATCAGAAGGTGCAAAACCAATTAGTTGTAAATGGATATTTAAAACCAAGCGGGATGCAAATGGTAATGTGGAGAGGTATAAGGCACGTCTTGTAGCAAAAGGCTATACTCAAAAGGAAGGTATTGATTACACAGAGACTTTCTCTCCAGTTTCATCGAAAGACTCTTTTAGAACAATCATGGCACTTGTTGCTCATTTCAATCTTGAGTTACATCAAATGGATGTTAAGACTGCATTTCTCAATGGGGACATTGAAGAGATGATTTATATGATACAACCAGAAAACTTTGTGTCAGGAGATCCAAAGAATATGGTTTGTAAATTAAGGAAATCCATTTATGGACTCAAGCAAGCTCCTCGTCAATGGTATTACAAGTTTCAACAAATAATTATCTCGTTTGGCTTTGAGATGAATATTGTTGATGACTGTGTATATCAAAAATTTAGTGGGAGTAAGTATATTTTTCTGGTTCTGTATGTCGATGACATATTGCTTGCCACTAATGATATAGGCATGTTGCACGAAACCAAGAGATTTCTATCAAAGAATTTTGAGATGAAAGATCTTGGGGACGCCTCTTTTATATTAGGAATCCAAATACATCGAGATCGTTCTCAAGGTATACTTGGATTATCACAAAAGAGCTATATCGATAAAGTACTCAAAAGGTTTGGCATGCAAGATTGCAGACCAGGTGACACCCCTGTTGCTAAAGGAGATAAATTCAGTCTCAATCAGTGCCCTAAAAGTAACCTTGAAATTCGTGAAATGCGAAGATTCCTATGCTTGTTGTAGAGTCTAATGTATGCTCAGTGTGTCTGCGTCCAGGATATTGCATTACATTGTTGGTATGTTAGGCAGATATTTAAGCAACCACGGTATGGATCATTGGATAGCGTCAAAAGGGTTATGAGGTATCTTCGAAAACAAAAGATTATATGCTCACATACGTGAAATCGTAAGCAGTTGGAGGTCATTGGGTACTCGATTCGATTTTCTTTGGATGCCAAGATAGCAGAAAGTCTACATCAGGCTACATTTATATGTTAGCTGGAGGAGCTATATCATGGAAAAGTGTCAAACAGACACTTGTAGCTTCTTCCACTATGGCGGAATTTGTAGCTTGCTATGAGGCATCCAATCATGGAATATGGTTGCAAATTTTGTCACCGGATCAGCGATTCGGAAAATATTGAAAGACCACTAAAGTTATTTTGTGATAATAAATCAGCAGTAATGTATTCCAATAACAACAGGAGCTCAACTAAGTCAAAACATATTGACATTAAGTTCCTAGTTGTGAAAGATAGGGTACAGAGTGGTCAGATATCCATAAAACATATTGGGACAAACTCTATGATAGCCGATCCTCTTACTAAAGAATTACCACCCAAGGTCTTTCATGGGCACACTGCTCATATGGGTGTTGTAATATATGAGGATATCATGTCTTAGTGGGAGTTTTAATTTTATTGCTTTATGTGTATTTTGGACATATTTATGTTTGGTTATTTTCTGATCAGAATAAAGTATTCGGATTAAACACTCTGCTACATTATGTTTGAGGATGACCTCACTAAAGTTTAAGGTAGGACCAGTTGAAAATAGACATGCACAGATCACATTGCATGTAATTTTCATACTGCACATCCATGATTGATCTCGTCATTTGGTATTAGTATATGTGACCATTGATGGGTTCACCACGATAAATGTGACGAAGACGCTTTGATCCTATATTGATATAGTCAATGGACGAGATTGTTTGGAGATACCCTTATCACTGATAGCAATTTTGAGCTCATAAGGTTATACACATTTTCAAGGAAACATATGGTGCCCAAGTGGGAGATTGTTAGATTTAAATCTATTTGTGGGCACATATGTTACATTAATGTGTAGTGCTATACTTAAAGCTAACCCACTAAAGTGATCAATCAATTTGGGTTAATGGGTATTTAAATAAATTATGGGCTAAATGTGCAGATACCAGGTTGTAATTACAATTTGATGAGGGGCCAAATTGTAAAAGTACAACACCTATATATATGGGGTTATGGTCCCTAATCTAGGGTTACGTTCTCTAATTCTCTTCATCCCCATCTAGAGAGAAATTTAGCTATAGAGAAACCCTCAAGATTAGAAGATCTCAAACCCTAATTCAGATCTTTATGGATTCAGGTATTGCTTCCGCTCTCTCATATTATGTTTATCTCTTTGGATTAATCATGCTTATGAAACTTTAACAAGTGGTATCGAGCCAAATTCGTGATTAATCCTTAGGGGTTTAAAGTTTAAAGTTGAGTTTTTGATCTTAAGCTGCGTTACGTTTGAGAGCTGTTCACGGATGAATAGTAAAAGACCGATTTTGGTATCCTTTTCTTTCGATTTTTGGGTTTTGGCCATCGTTCCTTGGTCCTCGCCGGAGATGCTGGCGGCCCGTGTCAAGTGGAGGCGGCGTATCGGAACCCTAGGGTTTGAAACCCTAGGGTGCGAGAACCAGCGGTGGCTCGATTCGAAACCCTAAGGGTGAAAGGATTCAAAAGCGAACCTCGCGTTCGTTCTTTCGATCGAACCTCGCATTGAACTTAAGCGAACCTCGCGTTCGTTCTTTCAGTCGAACCTCTCGTTCGAACTTCAGTTGAACCCCGCGTTCATTCCTCCAAACGAACCTCGCGTTCGTTCTTTCAGTCGAACCTCGCATTCGAACTTCAGTTGAACCCCGCGTTCATTCCTCCAAACGAACCTCGCGTTTGTTCTTTCAGTCGAACCTCGCGTTCGAACCTCAAGTCGAACCTCGCGTTCGTTTATCAAGTCGAACCTCGCGTTCGAACCTCAAGTCGAACTTGCGTTCGAACTAAAGTCAAACTCTCGTTTGAACTCAAACGAACCTCGCGTTCGTTATCAAAACGAACCTCGCATTGAACTTAAGCGAACCTGCGTTAGTTATCAAAGCGAACCTCGCGTTAGTTATCAAAGCGAACCTCGAGTTCAATTGATTTGGGATTAATTGAATTTCTCAAATAATCCATTTAAGTCTTTTAGGCCTTTATGGGTCTATCTATGGTTGATTAAAATAGAAATCTATTTTTAAGTTGGTAGTGATTCAATTATTTAATTCAAATAACATGACACTAAGGGATTAAGGTTGTCTTTTATTCTAAATGATTAATTGAAACAAGATGTTGCCAAAGTAACCTCTCTTGTGTAGATTATTCATGAAGGATATTAGATGGTTGTGTGGGCGTTTTGAGTAAATATTTAATCGCCCAAAGGAAGGTTAATATTTATGTAGACTGCATACACATCTGCGATTATAAATGCGTGACAATTATAAGGTTTACATGTGGATAATGAATCAATCCAAAGATAAGTTTCATTATTTGACATGCGTTATTGTCAGTGTTTGATCATTGCAACAAGGTATCACTTGCAATTAATATTACTGTCCAAAGACTTAATATTAATGTTGTGCCAGATATCTTGAGATGGGATTATTGTAAATATTTGAATTTCATTGATCACTAACTACAGTTATTAATGTGAAATCTTTTGTTTATTTCAGCTAATGCATCTGCTGCATCAATTTCTGCTAACATCAACTCAATCCCCATGCTAAATGGGACTAATTTCAAAGTCTGGAAAGAGAACATTTTAATTGTTCTTGGTTGCATGGATCTAGACCTTGCATTAAGAACTGAACAACCTCAACCTCTCACTGCGGAAAGCACTCCTGATGCAAAGAAGGAGTATGAGAGGTGGGAGCGTTCAAATCGCATGAGTCTAATGATCATCAAGCGGCATTAGGGAGCCTTTAGGGGCACGAATCGAAGGGATTACTAAAGCCAAAGATTTCCTTGCGAAATTGAAGCGTTTTGCTAAAAACGATAGGGTAGAAACAAGCATGCTTTTAGCTCGCTTGATTTCAATGAAGTATAAGGGCAAAGAAAATATCAGGGAGTACATTATGGAAATGTCTCACATTGCTTCAAAACTTAAGGCACTAAAACTCGATCTATGTGATGAGTTACTAGTGCATCTGGTTCTGTTGTCTCTTTACGCACAATTTAACCAATTTAAGGTCGTTATAAGCTGTCAAAAGGAGAAATGGACTCTGAATGAGCTCATTTCATCTTGTGTGCAAGAGGAAGACAGCTTGAAGCAAGATAAGACTGACAGTGCTCATTTGGCTTAGGCCTCTAAGGATAAGGTCAAGAAAAGAAAGAATGATAATGAAGCTGCTAAGGGTCCAGTTCAGAAGAAACAACATAAGGATGATCAGAGTTGTTTCTTCTGCAACAAATCCGGACACGTAAAGAAGGATTATACCAAATATCACGCCTAGCGTGTCAAGAAGGGTATGTTCCTTACTTTGGTCGTTCGAGGTTAATTTAGTCTCGGTGCGAAACACTTGGTGGTTAGATTCGGTACTACTACTCACATAAGTATTTCTATGCGGGGTTGCACGAGCTACAGAAAGCCAAGTGATGGTGAAAGACACATCTTTGTGGGCGATGGACAATCGATAGATGTGGAAGTAATAGGGCACTTTAGGTTATTATTAGGAATTGGTTCCTATTTGAATTTGAAAGATACTTTTGTAGTACCATCTTTTAGGCGAAATTTGGTTTCTATTCCCTTATTGGACAAATCGGGCTATTATTGTTCATTTGGAAATAATCAGGCTAGTTTATCTTTAAATTCAAATATTATGGGAACTGGTTTCTTAAGTACTACGATAACCTATATATGCTTGATACAATTGCTTCTTACAATGAAATTGCATGTGGAATCACGTGGTACTAAGCGTAAATTAAATAAGGAAAATTCACAACATTATGGCATAAGTGCTTGGGTCATATCTCAAAAGGTAGAGTTGGCGTCTTGTGTCGATGACATTTTGGATTCCCTTAATTTCTGAGACTTTGATGTATGCATTGGTATCAAGGAAAACAAATCAAAGTTAAGAGATTAGGTGCCATGAATCTTGGATGTCTTAGAATTGATACATCTGAGATATTTGTGGGCCATTCCCTCGGCATCTTGGAATGGTCAATAATATTTTATATCATTCATAGGCGATTACTCACGTTATGGGTACCTATATCTCATTCATGAGAAATCGAGTCTCGAGCGTGTTCAAATCATTTAAAGTGAAGTTAAAACCAACTAAATAAAAGATTAAAACCGTTAGATCGATCGTGGTGGTGAGTACTACGGAGATATGATGGTTCGTGAACAACGTCGGGACCATTTGCTAGATACCTAGAGGAATACGGTATTGTCCCGATTACACCATGCCGGATCACCTAGCATGAATGGTGTAGCTGAAAAGACGAAATAGGACTTTTAAGGATATGGTAAGAAGTATGATTGCTCATTCTTCTTTACGAGTCACTCTGGGAGAAGCACTAAAGACAGCGACTTACATTCTAAGCAGTACCAAGTAAAGCAGTTGCTAAAATACCTTATGAGCTTTGGACTGGTCGAAAGCCTAGTTTAAAGCACTTACATATTTGGGGATGTCCAGCTGAGACAAGGCCTTATAGGCCAAATAAAAAGAAATTGGACTCCAAAACAGTTAGCAGCTACTTTATTGGGTATTACAGCAGCTCTAGGGGCTATAAATTTTATGATCCCACACTCGGGACTATTTTTGAGGCAGGAACAGCAACATTCTTTGAGGATGTTGAGTTTGGAGGAGAAATAAGGTTAGAGACATTGCTTTTGAGGAGGAATTGGCATCAAATCCAATCCATCTTGTCATTTCTAACAATATTCAAGTTCCTATACATTGTATTGTTAGAAATGAATCTGGAACCTCAAGAAGACAATGTTGAACAACTCCTATTCGGAAGAACAAACTCAACAACCTCAAGAACCGTGTCATTAAGGAGATCTGAGAGAAAAGAGAAATGCTATTCGGATGATTATATTGTATTTCTCCAAGAACATGAGGAAAATAATGGAATGATGGAAGATGATCCAATCAACTTTCATCAGGCCATGAAAAGTTCTAGCTCTCAAAAGTGGATTGATGCCATGAATGAGGAGTACAAGTCTATGCAAGACAATAAGGTTTGGGAACTTGCTCCATTATCGAAGGTGCAAAACCAATTAGTTGTAAATGGATATTTAAAACCAAGCGGGATGCAAATGGTAATGTGGAGAGGTATAAGGCACGTCTTGTAGCAAAAGGCTATACTCAAAAGGAAGGTATTGATTACACAGAGACTTTCTCTCCAGTTTCATCGAAAGACTCTTTTAGAACAATCATGGCACTTGTTGCTCATTTCAATCTTGAGTTACATCAAATGGATGTTAAGACTGCATTTCTCAATGGGGACATTGAAGAGATGATTTATATGATACAACCAGAAAACTTTGTGTCAGGAGATCCAAAGAATATGGTTTGTAAATTAAGGAAATCCATTTATGGACTCAAGCAAGCTCCTCGTCAATGGTATTACAAGTTTCAACAAATAATTATCTCGTTTGGCTTTGAGATGAATATTGTTGATGACTGTGTATATCAAAAATTTAGTGGGAGTAAGTATATTTTTAAGTTACGTATGTCGATGACATATTGCTTGCCACTAATGATATAGGCATGTTGCACGAAACCAAGAGATTTCTATCAAAGAATTTTGAGATGAAATATCTTGGGGCGCCTCTTTATATTAGGAGTCCAAATACATGAGATCGTTCTCAAGGTATACTTGGATTATCACAAAAGAGCTATATCGATAAAGTACTCAAAAGGTTTGGCATGCAAGATTGGAACCGGTGACACCCTGTTGCTAAAGGAGATAAATTCAGTCTCAATCGGTGCCCTAAGAGTAACCTTGAAATTCGGGAAATGCGAAGATTCCTATGCTTGGTGTAGGGAGTCTAATGTATGCTCAGTGTGTCTGCGTCCGGATATTGCATTACATTGTTGGTATGTTAGGCAGATATTTAAGCAACCCTGGTATGGATCATTGGATAGCAGTCAAAAGGGTTATGAGGTATCTTCAGAAAACAAAAGATTATATGCTCACATACGAAATGAGCGGTTGGAGGTCATTGGGTACTCGATTCGATTTTCTTTGGATGCCAAGATAGCGAAAGTCTACATCGAGCTACATTTATATGTTAGCTGGAGGAGCTATATCATGGAAAAGTGTCAAACGACACTTGTAGCTTCTTCCACTATGGCGGCGAATTTGTAGCTTGCTATGAGGCATCCAATCATGGAATATGGTTCGAAATTTTGTCCTTGGATGCGCATTCGGAAAATATTGAAAGACCACTAAAGTTATTTTGTGATAATAAATCGTGATAATGTATTCCAATAACAACGAGCTCAACTAAGTCAAAACATATTGACATTAAGTTCCTAGTTGTGAAAGATAGGGTCTGAGTGGTCGGATATCCATAAAACATATTGGGACAAACTCTATGATAGCCGATCCTCTTACTAAAGAATTACCACCCAAGGTCTTTCATGGGCACCTTGCTCATATGGGTGTTGTAATATATGAGGATATCATGTCTTAGTGGGAGTTTTAATTTTATTGCTTTATGTGTATTTTGGACATATTTATGTTTGGTTATTTTACGTCGAGAATAAAGTATTCGGATTAAACACTCTGCTACATTATGTTTGAGGATGACCTCACTAAAGTTTAAGGTAGGACCAGTTGAAAATAGACATGCACGGATCACATTGCATGTAATTTTCATCTTGCACATCCATGATTGATCTCGTCATTTGGTATTAGTATATGTGACCATTGATGGGTTCGATCCACGATAAATGTGACGAAGACCGCTTTGATCCTATATTGATATAGTCAATGGGCGAGATTGTTTGGAGATACCCTTATCGCGATAGCAATTTTGAGCTCATAAGGTTATACACATTTTCAAGGAAACATATGGTGCCCAGTGGGAGATTGTTAGATTTAAATCTATTTGTGGGCACATATGTTACATTAATGTGTAGTGCTATACTTAAAGCTAACCCACTAAAGTGATCAATCAATTTGGGTTAATGGGTATTTAAATAAATTATGGGCTAAATGTGAGATACAGGTTGTAATTACAATTTGATGAGGGGCCAAATTGTAAAAGTACAACACCTATATATATGGGGTTATGGTCCCTAATCTAGGGTTCGTTCTCTAATTCTCTTCATCCCCATCTAGAGAATTTAGCTATAGAGAAACCTCAAGATTAGAAGATCTCAAACCCTAATTGGATCTTTATGGATTCGGTATTGCTTCCGCTCTCTCATATTATGTTTATCTCTTTGGATTAATCATGCTTATGAAACTTTAACATTTAAATCTAATGTAATATTTTCCAAGTTGTGCTCCAGTGGAGTTTTTTTCATGATTTGCATTTGGATTTGAATGGTATGAGTAAAATTGCTATTACACCGAAACTATTAAAGAGGAAGAAATATTTCTCTCAATTTCAACCGGCCTCTAAGTAGAGGGACTAATTTAAATCATTTAAACAAGTATTAAACCCGTGCTTGCGTGTCATTTTGATTTTTTTGGTTTATATATGTTGGTTTATAAGCCAGTGCGTTTAAGCTACCCTAGTGTAATAATAGAGATGATTGATTATATTTCTTTGTAAACAATAACTACAGGTCATATGTTAACTAACACATTGAATAGTTATGAAGAAAGACACATTGAGTACCTTGTTTTGCTATGTCATGAGAAGAAGAGAACAGAGTTTTTTATTATTATCAATTAAACTAGATAGTTGGTAGGGTTTTCTTAGATGAATTACAATCTCAAGTTTGAAATTCCAAATTAAATATCTTAGTCAATCTCCTTTACAAATCCAAATAAAATTTTATGATTTTTATGAAATAAAAAGCAAGCGGGATTTTAATGTCTCGAGATTTTAATCAATGCTCATGTTTGGTTCACACGGGATTAGGAGGCGAATGAGATTAGGACTTTTATTTAATCTCCAAAATGGATAGCAGAAAGTTTCCATCATCCCCTGGTATTAATGACGAGACACTATTCTAATAAGCCCCTAACTTTTAGCTCACTATTCTAAGAAACCTCTTAACTTTTTTTTTCTTGACAACTAAGCCTTCAAAGTTTAGTTCTGTTATCTCCTTTAGCCATATCCATTTTCTTTACCATGGATAGGAGTAAACATGTTAAAAGTAGAGAAAATAGTCTAAAGAACCCCTAAATTTTATCCCTCTCTTCTAAGAAGCCCTTAACTTTTTTTATTACAAAGAAGCCCTTTCTTTCCCTCCAAATAGCCCTCATTTATAATTACATTTTCCCTCCATTGTCTCTCTTTCGTGGAACCTCTACCAAAGTCTCTTTCTGCTCTCTTTCTCCGTTCTAGTTTCTAGCAAAATAAATCTTATCGTCAACATCTAGGTGACTCAATACAAGCCCTATAGCTATCTCACAAACCTCCAAATGGGTTCTCATTGTTGAATTGCCTCTTTTTTTCTCGATCTGAGTTTGGAAGTTGTTTCAGGAGTTAGTGGTCCTTCTTGTGCTTCCTAGATAATATGATGTTGGGCGAGGATTTGCAGCTTCAAAGTGCTAATATTGGAATGCTGGATTTTGGTAAAAAATAATTGAATTAGATGTGATTAAACTAGGAAATTTGTGATTCATTTATGGTTGTGAATGCTATGGGATGTGAGAGTTGTAGAAATGATTTGTACTGAAATGTGTTCAGAGAAAATTTTGAATTCCTCAACAATAGCAAGTTTCCTTCACCTCTCATCATATATTCAGAATATATGCTACAAATGAATAGTATAACATTTATTATTACTTCTCCTTATATTTAAACTGAATGTTGATCACAACTCGGATCACTCCAAAAAGTATCTAATGTTCATACTTAAATCATCAAGCTTTATTTGGAATATGCATTTAATGAAATTTAATCCACGAATGTACAAGCCAAGTAATCGAAGCTTAAATAAACTTCAACCCATAAATAAAAGCTTAAATAAACTTCAGTGCATTAACCACAACTTGAGAATAATCTATCTATCTATACTATATACTAAAGTAAGGTCCTAGATTGTCACTTGGCAACTTCTTAGAAATTTATTTTTTAAATATAATGTTTATTATTATTAATAAATATAATTATTATTCCAAGAGTCTAGCAAACCTCCCAATCAACATTTATGACTACATGACCTTTTAACTTCTCACTCATAAAGTGTAACCTCCTAGCATCTCCATTACTCTAATCTATTTATTAAGTTTAATTTCATGACATCCTATATATGTTACAATTTGACGATATGTTATCTATTCAAAAACATACTGGTTATTTTATCGAGTTGTAATTCAATTTTAGTGGTAACGAAAAGTAGGTGACACTATCGTTTAAACCTATTTTTCTTTTGTTTTTATGTTTTGCCAAATTGTTATAGTTTTTATTTGATTCAGATTGATTTATTTTGCAAAAGCTACTCTAAAGGTGTGTTGCAACTCAAGGAAGTTGAAGGTTTAACCATGTATATCATGGGAAAAGCATCTTATAGGTTAGCGTTTTCCTTATTCTTCTTCTTCTTCTTTTTTTTTTTGGTGGTGGTAGTAGTTGTCATGTGATAATATTAATTTGACTTCAAACTTTTGTCTATTAACCATTTTATATTTAAAATTTTCTTTTTAGTGCTACAAACTTTAGAAATTGGTCTATAATCATGACATGCTTATCTTTAATTTTATTAAAGGTATTTTTCTTTTCCCATGTCTTTCTATTTTATATTTTCTCTATTTTCAGCTTTAATGGCATTAGCTACTCATTATACAACTATTTTACTTCTCACTTTCTTTTGTATTCACTCTTTAATTTTTGGAAATGACTAATTTTCATATTAATAAAGAAATTACCTCTTCCATATAACTATTACATAATAGAAATTCTTTAATTTCAGAAAATAGCTAATTTTTAGATTAACTAAGACGTGCCCTCTTCCATATAAAATAAAATACTCTTACCTATAGAAGTAATATCATACATATCACGTCTAGGAATCTAAATTCTATAAATGTTATAATGTTATCTTAATAGGTTTGTAACTATTATTTTGATAATATATAACTTATAGTATAAACATTAGAGGAAAAATAAAAAAATAATTTAAAAATATAATATTGCAATGTAATAGATATAATAATAGTTTAATGAGTCCGTGCATTGGATGGGAAGCAAGGGAATAAGGACAACAAAATTTATATGCGTGCATAATATTTATTTACATTTTGTTTTGAAATAAATAGTTTTATTTCTTTAAAATAAACAAGCTAAATGATACCATTTATTTTCTAATATCCACTTTGTGACATGGTATTTTGGGTTGGGTAATTATTTAATGAAAGCAAATCTATGGGTTGATAATATTACTCTCAAATTTTATAAATGTATTCAAGTTAACAAATTTCCTACATAATATTAAAAGTTTTAACGCACTGGCTAAAAACATATTTTACCGAGATACAAATTCACAACAAAATAATTTGTGGCGTTCACCTTTTTGCAAATAGTCGTTCATAATCTATTTTAACATTTTGATAAATGATGTACTAGACAAAATACCCACAGCTTTGCGCGAGTATGACACTAGTGTAAAAATATTCAACACTCCACAAGTCTTAAGCATAGCCTGATGTCCTATAATTATGAACAATACGGTGTCCTATGATTCTAACACTGATGTCCTTAAAAAACACATGGAAAAATCTAAAATGGCTTGTAGACCCAGCCAAGAAAAAAATGCAAAAACTATTCCCAGCTATTGCAATCTTTCATTAACTATTCCCTTCTGCCTCTGCCCCAAAGAAATTCAACAGCTCTTCCTTGAGACAAAGAAGGATGAGTAGGTGGTATTTGCTCTTGTGCGACACACTCCTCAGGTCCTATATGTATGTTGAAGCCTATAAAAATCTCTGGTTCTGATTGGATAGTAGGTTGTATTGCCCTACAATGAAATAATGTAGTTAGCCACTGGTTCAAATATACATTAAAATCAATTAATTTATTATATTTAGACAATTCTTACTTTTTGAGGACATGTCCTTGAGTTATGTCCGCGCTTCTTGCAATTTTGGTACCTCACATTGCAACCTCTTTTTTTTAAGCCTCTTTGGCTTTATTTTTCTCCACAAATAGTGGTAGAAGCAGCGGTTGCATTATGGATGGTGACCAGTGTCTCATGCCTCTGATTGGAAGCATCACTGGTGTGTAAGCCTGAATATATTTCTCCCTTGTAAACTATTCTACTACAAATTCTAAAATTACAAAAATTTTGTTCTACTTTAAACTCCGGTAGTGGACCATCCTCCTCAAAGTTAATCTCTGGATACCTAATATCCTTCTCTTTGGAATTATTGGACTATTCAAAGTATTTGAGTCCCCATAGTCAGCATTAACATCTCCATCTGAGTAG
This sequence comes from Asparagus setaceus, assembly GCA_012295165.1. NCBI lineage: Eukaryota > Viridiplantae > Streptophyta > Magnoliopsida > Asparagales > Asparagaceae > Asparagus > Asparagus setaceus. The sequence goes on from CM022703.1 coordinate 22,061,448, forward strand.
TCAAAATTAACATCGTCTCCTTGTGCACCGGTTGCTATTGCCTCATAATCCATTCTCGGCTGTTGATGCCCTTTCTTTTGACTATACCCATGTGAAGATCTTTCATCCTCAATATCTTCATTTAACGGTTATCCATCATCTTAAAACTCTCTAAATGACCATTACCCTCGCCCTCAGTCACTTTATGCGCAAACCATTCCACATAATTATCCATCTGAAACAAAAATTATTAAAATATTAAGATTTAAAAGAAAAGAAGAATTTTATTAACTGTTAATAATAGATGCAAAACTAAAGAGATCTCCTGACCATCATCTCAATATTATCAAGACTAATATCCTAATGGTTCTATTAAGACTAATATTTTTTTAATCTTCTGATCAGTGTACACTCAGGTATATACCTAAGTTTCCTGATGTACTGTACTTTTCATTTAAGGAATGAAAATTTCTCATTAACCAAAAAATAGACACAAAACCTGATAAGGAAACTTGTATGAGCATATGAAAAATTAGAAAGAGGTGCTCTTTATATCAGGCAAATTAAATGTTCAAACTACTGCTACAAGAAATAAATTTATATTCAATAGATAAGCAATAAGAAAAAAGAGTCTTTTGTGCCTTCGAGAGAAAAAAAAAGGAGGGTGATGCCGAACCCGTCAAGAAAGAGGAAAGATAAAAGAGGCCTTTAGTTGTAATTTTGATTTTGTTAACAAATGCTTTTTATTTATATACTAGATAACCATAAAAACTTATAAAATATTTCCTCTGTTGACTTGATAGATAATTATAAATCTCAACAGAAATCTCTTGACCGAAGAACCATGAAACTAAAGCTTTCATAGTAGGATGACAACTACGAACTAATGTGTTAATTCTCTCAAAAAGAACTAATATGTTAATTGTAAAGAATGCAAAATACTTACATTGGGTAGAGCAAGCGCCCAGCTAAAAGGAGAGGGGTCGAAGAGGACTTGCTGCTCTACAATGTTGAAAAAGCAGCTCTTGCCGTCGCCTTCCTCAAACACCATAGTCTTTTAGAGAAAACCCTAACTTTTATCTCAAGCGAATCAGACGTTTTGAATTTAATTGACAAGTTTACCCCTGCATATGTAAAAGAAAATGGAAACGGGCTAAAGGAGATAACGGAACTGAACTTTGAGGGACTAATTGTCAAGAAAAAAAAGTTTAGGAGCTTCCTATAATAGTGAGATAAAAGTTAGGGGCTTATTATGCAGTGTCTCTATTAATGACATAGGACTTCTCATGACCATTATGCCCTCCAACCTCATGCATTCCCCACACCAATGATATATTATAATATTATATAGAATATGTTAAATTAGGGGGCTATTTGTAATTTTAGAATTTTTAGGGTGTTATTTTCAAAGATTTTAGGGTTGTTTGTAATTTTCAAAACTTTAAAGCGGTGGATGAAACGTTTTTAGGGGATTGTTTTGTAAAATTTTTGTGGGGTTATTTATAATTTACAAAACTTTCAAGGAGCATTTGTAAATTCTTTAGGGTGATTGTAAGTTTAAAATATTTTAGGGCTTGTTTGTAAAATTAGAAGGAGTTTTCTGTAATATTTTAAAATTGCCAGCATGATGTTTGTTACTTTAGCAACTTTCATGGAGCTAGTTGTAAAATTTTCAAATGGTTGTTTGTAAAATTTTCAATGGGATGTTTGTAATTTTGCAACTTTCAAGAGGTGGTTGTAAAATTTTTAGGGGTTTGTTTGTAAAACTATAGGGGCTATTTATAATTTTTGAACTTTTTAGAGGATTGTTCATAATTTTCTAATTTTCTATGAATTGTTTGAAATTTATGGATTTTACAAGGGGTAATTTATAATTTTTGAATTTTGTGGTAATATTGCAATTCTCAATAACTTTTAGGGTTTATTTTTAATTATTGAATCTTAAGTGGTTGTTTGTAACTTTCATGGGTCTATTTGTAATTTTTATAATTTTTGTGGGTTGTTTATAATTTTTAAAATTTTAAGCTGTCGTTTGTAAAATTTTAGGGAAATATATCTGTCGGTTGTCAAAAAGTACAGACCGTTCAATAAAAATGACTTATACCTAAAGATGAACCCCAAGAGCCACTTGGCCATACTAACAAACCCAACAAAGGAAGTAGGTTAAAGGAAAGGAAAAGCCAGAAATCTAAGTATCTGTCGCACGGTCCTTTCCTTGCCTTTGGACTAATATTCTCTAGTGAAGATCGATCTAAAGACACCTTTCGACTTGATCTCGGGCTTTATTCGGTGAATTCTAAACTAAATATGCCTTTCGACTCATACTTGAATTGTTGGTAGGGTTCGCTTGGTTGGTGGGACAGTGTCTATATTTGTGCCGGGTCTTCTAATCACATGATCCGACCCATCCTACTGACATGTCGTCAATTCTACATAACCTGGCACAATTTAGCACAGACCCGAGACCCTGCATGGACCTAAACCGACATGTACACTCACAAGTAGTAGGGAGATAAGCATGGGCCAACTATATGCGTTGTATAGAAGACGAGACACCACTGACATGATTTGACCTCTCCCTCACAAGTCTAATCGCAACTGATGCATATTTAATGCATTGACTTTGGCAAGCTGGAGACACACATAAACTGATGTGCATGGTCTCGAGGCAATGCACCGTCAAACTCAGCGTATTACTCGAATTGCTCACGCTGAGTTGGATAGTCGTAATATAGTGTATTGATTGGACGGAAGTAATAATTACGATGACTTCTCACCAACTGCGCGAGAATGGGGAGCCATGCTATATTTAACGTGAGATGACTGAAGAAATGGCAGTCATAATGATGAATAGGAATCGTGAGATCTCACGCTTGCAATTTAATGAAAATCAGGCAAAATGATGGATGTGACAGATTGGCAGCATATATAGCTCACACACGGCACGAACCCAACTGCGCGTAGACAAACTCAGTGCGCAGTTCAACATGAAACCTATAAATAACCCCTCTTCATTTAATTCTACAAGGGAGAAATTTTTTAGAGCATTAATTGTGCCATTACCTTCCTTCACCTGTTCCTCAACCACTCGAAGCTCGAACGGCACAGCAAAGAAGCCCACCTTGTGAAATTTGTTCATCCTTAGCCACATAACAATCTATTTTTTATCATTGTTAGCACTCCTTCTATTTGTTCAATGAGGCGAACCCTCCATAATAAGTTCAATCTTCATCGTCAAGCACCTTCGAAGTGGCTCATTTTGATCTCATGGAACTATTCAAAGAACGGTGTTATTTTAATCGTATGGTCCACGAAGCTGACGTCTGGTCTCTACCGGTACAGCTTCCCAGAATCTCAACTGTAACTAAAGACACAACAACAGTATTTGTTATTTTCCCAAGAGTTTAATAAAATAAATGACTACCTCATTGTCTCGAATCTTTGTGAATCTTTTGACCGAAAATAAATGACGACTTCGGTGGGGAGTGACTTATCCTTGTAGGGTCACAAATCTCACCCTAAAAGAAGTATATTCCTTTAGGATGGATAGGAAAATAGATAATATTTGATTTGGGGGTATACCCCTAAGATTCCCCTACAAAAATAGAGGTTTATTAATTGAGTGGGTCCATGACTTCCAGTAAGTGTAAGCCCCTACTGTTAATTACCATTTGGGTAGAAACAAACGAACCTCCGATTGAGAGACCTATAGATCAGCACAAAATAGAAATGGAGTAAACATAAATCCTATTGATTTCTCATTTTATTTACATGGCTTAATCAAGGGCATACACTTAGTTTACAATTTGAAAAAAAAAACTTGAAAAAGAGTTCGAACTTGGAGACATGGAGGTCAATGTTGATTTGGGTTGGAGTTGATTTAATTCCAGTTTAGTGACATGGAGATAGATAATTTGGATTTGGCTTTAGTTTAGGGATATCCCAGTCCATGATTTGGATTTAATTTTAGTTTAGGGACATTCCGGTCAATAATATGGATTTGATATTAGTTTAGGGACATCTCGGTCCATGATTTGGATTTGATTTTAGTTTAGGGACATGTTGGTCCATAATTTAGATTTGATTTTAGTTTAGGGATATTCTGGTTCATAATTTGAATTTAATTTTAGTTTAGGGACATCTCGGTCCATAATTTAGATTTTACATTAGTTTCGGGACATTCCGGTCCATGATTTAAATTTGATTTTAGTTTAGGGATATTCTGGTACATCATTTGGATTTCATTTTAGTTTTGGGACATTCCAGTCCATAATTTGGATTTAATTTTAGTTTAGGGACATTCCGGTCCATAATTTGAATTTGATTTTAGTATAGGCACATTGCGGTCCAGAATTTAGATTTGATTTTAGTTAAGAGACATTTCGGTCCATAATTTAGATTTGATTTTAGTTTAGGAAATCTCAGTCCATAATTTGGATTTGATTTTAGTTTAGGGACATCTCGGTCCATAATTTGGATTTGATTTTAGTTTAGAGACATCCCGGTCCATAATTTGAATTTAATTTTAGTTTAGGGACATCTCGGTCCATAATTTAGATTTTACATTAGTTTAGGGACATTCAGGTCCATGATTTAAATTTGATTTTAGTTTAGGGATATTCGGTACATCATTTGGATTTCATTTTAGTTTTGGGACATTCCAGGTCCATAATTTGGATTTAATTTTAGTTTAGGGACATTCGGTCCATAATTTGAATTTGATTTTAGTATAGGCACATTAGGTCCGAATTTAGATTTGATTTTTAGTTTAGGGACATTTTGGTCCATAATTTAGATTTGATTTTAGTTTAGAAATCTCAGTCCATAATTTGGATTTGATTTTAGTTTAGGGACATCTCGGTCCATAATTTGGATTTGATTTTAGTTTAGAGACATCCCGGTCCATAATTTAGATTTGATTTTAGTTTAGGGACATCCCGGTCCATAATTTGTATTTAACTTTAGTTTAGGGACATGCCGGTCTGTAATTTGGATTTGTTGATTTTAGTTTAGGGACATTCTAGTTCATATTTTGGATTTGATTTTAGTTTAGGGACATCCCGGTCCATAAGTTGGATTTGATTTTAGTTTAGGGACACTCTGGCCAATAATTTAGATTTGATTTTAGTTTAGGGACATCCCGGTCCATAATTTAGATTTGATTTTTAGTTTAGGGACATCCCGGTCCATAATTTAGATTTGATTTTTAGTTTAGGGATATTCTGGTCCATAACATGTATTTGATTTTAGTTTAGGATATTTCGGTCCGTAATTTGGATTTAATTTTAGTTTAGGGACATCCCCTTCCATAATTTGGATTTGTTTAGTTTAGGGACATTCTGATCCGTAATTTGGATTTAATTTTTATTTAGGGACATTTCAGTCTATAACTTAGAATTGATTTTGGTTTAGGAACATCTCGGTCCATAATTTGGATTTGATTTTAGTTTAAGGACATCTTGGTCCATAATTTAGATTTGATTTTAGTTTAGGGACATTCTCACCTGTAATTTGGATTTGTTGATTTTTGTTTAGGGACATCTTGGTCTATGATTTAGATTTGATTTTAGTTTAAGGCAATCACTGTCCATAATTTGGATTTGATTTTAGTTTAGGGACATCCCAGTCCATAATTTGAATTTGATTTTAGTTTAGGGATATTTCGGTCCGTAATTTGGATTTCTTGATTTTAGTTTAGGGACATTCCGGACCATAATTTGGATTTGATTTTAGTTTAGCAACATCCGGTCCATAATTTGGATTTAATTTTAGTTTAGGGACATCCTGGTCCATAATTTGCATTTGATTTTAGTTTAGGGACATCCCGGTCCATAATTTGGATTTGATTTTAGTTTAGGGACATTTTGGTCCATAATTTAGATTTGATTTTAGATTAGGGGCATTCCAGTCCATAAGTTGGATTTGATTTGGATTGTAGTTTAGTGACATTTCGAACATTTATTTTGATTTGATTTGATTTGGCTTATAGTTTAGCGACATTTCGGTCGTTTGGTTGTTTTAAAAATTGATTTAGGTTTTTGGATTTTTAGCCTTTTAGGGACTGATTTTTGCAATTTTCAGTTCTTTTGGGGGAATGATTTGCAATTTTTAGCCTTTTTGGGGACTAGTTTGTAATTTTTAGCTTTTATGGGTGCTGGTTCGTAATTTTCGCTTTTTGGGTGCCGATTTGTAAATTTTAGACTTTTTAGGTACTGTTTTGTAATTTTCAGCCACTTAAGGAGTGATTTCCAATTTCTGCACATTTACGGACTGATTTGCAATTTCTGCAAATATAGGGACTGATTTGTAATCTCTGCAAATTTAGGGACTGTTTTGGAATCTCTTCAAATCTACTGACTGATTTGCAATTTTATCCTTTATTTGAACTGTCTTGTAATTTCAGAAATAGTTCTGGGCTATGTTTGGACTCTTTTATTCTTTGTGCGAGCAGGTAATAGGATCGCCTAGTTTTGCATTTCTATTTAGGCCAAACTAGCAAGTATCATCCAGATCTTCCTTTTTTCTTCTATTTGTCTCTTTATGAAAGTATGCTTCTCAAATGAAATCTTTGCATAATAAAAGGTCCAAAGAAATAGTTTGAAATCATATTAAAGGGTCGAAGAAATCCTTTAATAACGTTAACATGAAATTGCATATTAAAGGGTCGAAGAAATCCTTTAATAGTGTTAATTTGAAATCTCATATTAAAGGGTTTAAACAAATCTTTTAATAGGGTTAATTTGAAATTGCATATTAAAGGGTCGAAGAAAACCTTTAATAACATGAGTTTTGAAGAAATCTTTTAATAGCGTTAATTTGAAATCGCATATTAAAGGGTTTAAAGAAATCTTTTAATAACATGAGTTTGAAATCGCATATTAAAGGGTCCGAAGAAAACATTTAATAACATGAGTTTGAAATCGCATATTAAATGGTCCCAAGAAATCCTTTAATAGTGTTAATTTGAAATTACATAGAAAAGATCTAAAGAAATCCTTTAATACCTTTTGAAATTTGTGTGCTAGAGGGCCGAAAGGAATCTTCCACTAGCATTTCAAATTTATCTTGCAGAGGAACCAAAGTAATCCTCTGAAAGATTTTAATAAATTTAGCGTGTTAGGGGGGCCCGAAGGAATCCCCTACCAGTTATACTTTTTGATGATTAGTTGCACTCTATGAATCTGGCAGCGATGACCATTGTCCTAGGCAAATAGTGGATGGGTCGACATAGAACGTGATGTTAGAGGACCTTGTGCGCAAGAGAGAAACAGAGGGGTATGCAAGCATGAGAGCTCAATGGGCTATGGTTTCTGTGAGTTTGGCGGACGGTGACAGCAGCAACGGCAACGATCAGCTCCAGTTGAATTTGCGCTTAGGCATGGGCTTGTCTTAAGCCTCATGGATGTGCATGGTTCGCACTTACATGGCAGGGGCGACAGATAGCAGTGATGGACAGCAGCCAGACTTTGGGACCGAGGTAGCAAGGCGACGCAGGCCTATGAGTTGGTTGCAAGTCGTGGTGGATCGATCTCAGGTCCGGACCTGATTGCCGTAGCATTGAGGCTCGGACTACAGTGATGACCGCGTCGATTGATAGCACCAATAAAGTGACAACAGTGGAGTCCACAGTGTGAGAGCTAAGAGAAACTATAAGAAGAGCTTTGGTAATGAGTTTCAGTAACTCGAATAGCGAAATTAGCTTGGCCCGGCAACAGGCTGATGGCGACTAGCATCTGATAGCAATGATAGTCAGCGATCGGCTCTTCACTCACGGGCAAGGTGGCTCCAGAGGTTTTGGTTTAGACAACGAGAGCATGAATGGTGTGAAGAGGCTTCCAGCCTCGATGAGAGCAACAACAAAACTCAGAATCGGATAATGACGAAGGCAGTAAGTTTAGATTTGCAAGGTCTTGATTGACTCCGGGTCTGGTTGTTTGATGTTAATGATGTTTTGGTAAAGAATGATGGTGGGATGGGTACATGAGTGGTTGCCTCTTCTCTCGTTTGGGCATTGGTGTACAATGAAGCGTATGAGATGCCCCCTCCTCCCTTGGATTTGTTTGCAGGAGTGTGTTTTTATAAGGGAAAGGACAATGGAGATAGAACAGTGGGAGAGTGGATATGGGAAATGGGTAGTTTAGAGGGTAGATGTGGGTTTAGTTAAGTGGAGAGTGGAGTTGAGGGAGACTTAGCAAATTGAGGTTAAATTTGTTGCAGTTAGGGAAGAGTTGGCAACAGTAATGGGTGGTTAGAACTCCCATTTTGCTTTGGAGAATCACTTTCATTGAGCATGAGCTTGTCCCAATTAAGTTTAATGTAGCTAATACATCTTTAAATTGACTGGTTCGTACTAAAACCATTTTATAGGAGGTGCTTTCAGCTTTGTTACTTGATATCCTTTGTTCTTTGAAGGACCATTGACAGTAAGCATGTAAATTTGCTTACATACTGAATTAGAGTAATGACAAGATAAATGACATATCAAGTCATAAGTAATTAGCACGTCATTATATACCTCTTCCTTCTTATCATGAAATTTTTGCCTTCAACACTCCTCCAATGAGAGAGTCGCGCCGCAGTATGATAACATAGCACCTGGGACGATGGTCAAAACCATCACCATTGAGATCAACTATGTCGCTTACGAGGTGTAATTAGACGGCACTCAAGGGAACCCAAGCGAGTGCGAAGGACCTCTACAGTGCCAGCAGAGCACATGCGCCAAGCTACGGTCAAGTACCCCACTGACGCCAAGACGACCAAGTCTCTATCGAAGGCTAAATGGAAGTCTTCCCAAAGGGCTGAGAAGTTGACCTTTGAACATGACGGAACCGCACGCTACCCAGCCTAGTGCTTGGAGCCAAAGTTGGTACCTACAGACTTCAACCATCACACGGATACCCAACTCGACGAAGACACATCATCAGTCCCTGCAGAATGTCAAGTAAGTCGAAGGCAAGTTCTGCTCGGGTTGCCGTCAAAACCAGCGTAGCAAAAATTTCAAAGTCTTGTAAAGATGCATGATTGTCACGAAAAATCTCATCCACGCTTCAAGATAAAGAATGACATGTCGTAACTTCACGATATGTGACAAGGAGGGGTGCCATCGGAGGGCTAAGATGAATGAACAAACCAAGGTGACCCTTATACCATCTGGAATCAAAATTCACGCATGGTTAGGGCCGAGGATAGGAAGATCGCCACCCCAAAAGGGATGAGGAGCTCGAATTGATCACTGATCTTCGGAGCTACTTGAGGACGAAGCATCCGCACTCTCCTCCTAATAGGTTGAAAGTTGCCAATCCACCTCCAATCACCAGGGATGTGATGACTGTTATTCCCCAACACTGCTCATGTCATGTCGTGACTATTGGATATGTCTAATGCTACACCATATGCTCCTACACTAAGGGTCTGATTAAATCTCACACACTACAACCTATGAAAACTCAGCCCCGGAGAGCATCAATTTTCAAGCGATTATCTGAGGGTCTCGCACGGACCCACCTCAAGAGGAGGTGATACCGCAGGAAATGTATTGCCAGGATCATCAATGAAGATGAGCCTAGGTTTGTCCATGCCTACATGACAGACCGACAGGAAATGTATTTCCAGGATCATCGATGAAGATGAGCCTAGGTTTGTCCATGCCTACATGATAGACCGACAGCATAAAATTGGTCGCTTTAGAGCTAAGCATCAAGCTGAGGATTCAGATGAATTCCCAGAGTATTACCGGTGATCCGCATATAGGACTCCCTCCAAGATAATCAAATTGTCATTGTGGGCCCAAGCTCTTCGTGTAACCAACCCAATGTATGAAGAAGCTCTCGGAGACAAACACTCAGCTTATGCCTCAAATAGTACAATGACTTCATAACATTCTTGGAAACCCAAAGTCAACATGACATTTCCTCAAGAAAGGCCAAGCATGAAGTATAAGGACTTGGTGATGAACGATGTGGATGAGAACTCCAAACCTTCATCCGAGCCTCCAGAGGAAGCCAACTTCTGAGAGTTGATGAAGAAAATCCTAAGTCAGGGGAGCACGATGGAACATATGCAAGAACAGATATAAATAATGACCGACACCTAGAGGAGAATAGATCACTCCTTCATAAATTATACTGCTTGGATTAGGGATGAGATCGCCAACTTCTATCAGGATTCGTGAATCCCCCGAGAGATCATTAACCTGGAAGAAATGGTCGACTCGCTGAAAGATAATCCAAATGCTACTTTGGAAATACCGCTCTCGAACCTGGAGCAAACTAGGGTGCCCAACTGACCCATTGTAGGGGCAACATGCATTGCTACTATTCAGACAATGCCTACACCCCACGACGGACATCTTGGTCACCAAGAGGAGCACTCAAATCCATCTGTTAGTGCGGGTCACTGCGAATCAGCTACGACTACAAATCCTACTATTGCCACGATCTTAGCCCGATTGATAGCTAAAATGGAAACATTTGAGGAGAATCAAGGAGAACAAAATGATGGATCTTCCCAACCTTACCCAGCTTTTTGGGATGACATACCATATCCCAAGAAGTATAAACCTATCATAGTATAGAGTTTCAATGGTACCGGGTCGTCACAACAGCACTTTTGCTATTTTGAAGCTCAACCCAGATTATGGTTGGGAAATGATATCATCATGGTGAGAATGTTCTCTGTTTTGCTCAAAGGGCCCGCTTTCCATGGGTTTGAAAACCTGCCGTCAGGTTTTGTAAACTCATGGAGGACTTGAAGAGAAAATTCATTGAGAGATTTCATAAAATTAACTCTAAGATAACCTATCAAAGAGTAAAGAATAAAGTCTACAAGCCGGGTGAGAAGGTCCAAGCCTATATCAAGAGGTTCTGCCGACTCAGCCTTGAGTTGAAAGGCAAAATGTCCAAAAAGTTTATCATCGATGCTTGCCGCGATGGCCTACCGGATTACATCCTCAAGCAGTTCGGTGTCATCGAGTTTAAGACCTAGAAAGAATTGATCAAGAATACCGAGAGGGAGGAAGCAGCCACCATGCGGCTCGATGACATCCCAAATAAGGCGAACAACTGTGGGAGCAAGGGTAAACCTAGCACCACCAAACCGCGCGCCGAGGGAAAGACTAAGGTAGTGATGGCTGTTGACGTACAGTAGGCTCATGCCCTGCAACCCTAGCCACAGCCACCAATATGGCAGAATAATAATAGGAATGACAACCAGAATGCAAATAACAACTATCACCCAAATGCCAATCCTAGATACCACTGAGAACATCCACCGGGACAGTATCAAGATGAAGGTCCTCCATAATGATAAAATCGGTTCAAGCTGAATCTCGATAGAGTTTATGTCTACAAACCAAAAGTAATCCCAGAAGTGGCTGAAACCCTTATCAAGGGAGGATTCATTAAGCTCGGGAGACCCAAAAGACCCAAAGAAGAAGGGCACACCGATGACCCAAATTATTACATCTTTCACCGCTTTGTAGGACATCCTTCAAAGGATTGCATTATGTTAAGAGAGAAGATCCAAAATTTGCATGAATTTGGATCTTTGTAATTAAGAGAAGATCAAAAGAAAGTTTCAGTGAACATGATCTCGGACAAGTTTAGAGATCTATCAAGCATGAGTGCTGTAGTCGGAGTAGTCCCTATCCCGAAGGCAGAACTCAGGATTGTTAATTACGACCACAATGGTCAGTGGATTAAAGGATTAGCCCCTATGAACCTCCCTAAAAGAGAATTTATGTGGGTACACCCTAACTTCATAAAGGACGAACAATGGACCTCTGCCAAGATGCATCGGAAGGATGCGAAAGGCAAGGGGAAAATATGCAATGTCGTGATAGTCCTCTACGGTGACAACAAAGGTCTCTAAATTCACAGACTCAGAGGATGAGGTCATCGTGGTGCTCATCACATCAGAGGAAGAGGAGGCATCAACCAAAGCAATCCAAGAAGCAGAGGTGTTGGCAGCAATCGCAGGTCAAAATGTGAAGGAATGACTCAGAAGCGGTAGAATATTCCACCAACAATATGACAAAGTAGATCAGAGGGACATCAAGGCCTCGTCCATTAACCATACAGCAGATTTTACGATGACACCACCTCATGCAGCTCCGAAGGCAAATAACGATAGGCCTGGGCCCAGCAAATCGCGCTCATTTAACATTTTAACTCAACTTGTGAACATCCCGACTAGAGTGACGCTTTGGGGGTTACTCCAGCTAGCCATAGAGGTGAAAGCAGCACTACAAGAGGCTTGAAGTAATCTGATAGTTTACCTCACTTAGTTCTAACTGTCAGAAGAAGAGGCCGAGGACCACCTGTGCGAACGCTGCCACCGCATAGAGAGGGGCCTTCCTATGGTAATTTTTCCTAAAAGGGATATTCTCATACTATCCATCAAGCACACAAGGCTACTCTACTTCACTGGATACTTGAGATCAGCAAAAATAGAGCGTATGCAAATTGACCCCGGTCTGCCATCAGCATCATCACGAGGAGGATGTTACACTTCCTTCAAATATTGTTGCAACGGCTATGTCACACCGACACTAAGATCTTTGGCTGTAATGCTAATAGTAGTGATCCACTAGGAAAGATAAAGCTCAAACTGTGAATTAGTGAACTCAAGTCTGGCGTGACATGTTATGTCATTAACCCTGAACCATCGTACAACGTCCTCCTTGGGCGGTCCTGGATCCACGAGAATGTGCTCATCCCCTTTACCATGCACAAGTACATCAAGTACAATGACCCACACGGGGTTGAGCACACGATCTATGTAGACGAATGACCTTTCAGGGGCCTTGAAAGCTACTATGTCAATGCATGATTTTACCAGGATGATCATCACAATGCCGACATGTCAAATATGCTCGCTATTGAGGGCCCCCAAGACAGCCCTGAAGCAAGCTCAAAGCTGACCAAGACTCCTGCCTTTGTTGTTAAACCCGATGTAATAAGTTCTGAGCCTGATTGTAATAACGCCACTATTAAGGGCGGTGTAATGGTTATCAACAAAGTTATCCATTTTAAATACTCCTTGTGTATGACCAATGTCTATGATAATCGAGGGATAACCTAGAACAGGTATCATTGTTGAACACTGACGAGTCACCCCACGTGCCTATAATCCGAATGAGTTAGGGTGACCGAAGGATTGAAAATCAGCATGAGGTGTGCTTTGTAGTGCCCACAAAATTTAAAAATTAAACGGCGATATTTTTGGGAAGGCTAGTCCAACTTTTGATTAGACCTCTAATGAAGAGTCTAATGAGGAAGTCCCACAGTTCCATCATTATAGCATCCAGGCTCGAAAAATAATGCAACACTAGAGTATGACCTCGATGTACGCTAAGTACTCAATTTTGGGAAAGGCCTCATGTTCCGCATAAAGCCCTTCATCGTGGAAGGGAGAGCTGAAGAATGTTATGACAAGATGAGGAGGAGACTCAGATATGAGACCCCCTCGAAAGCTTCGGATTGGATTGTGACTCTCCAAGCAGGATCGGCGATCATTATTCTGATACAGAGATGTGGGATTCGGATATAAGCATAAGTGTGACTTTTCAACGATTGTTTGTCAATATGGTATCTGTCAGCCACAGCGAAGAGGAATTAGTGTCACTAAACTATGAAAAGGGCATACCCTTTTAGGCCCAACAGTTGATCGGTCAATGGGAAGCACGGTTTGAATAAAGTGAATCCCCGGCTGACGATAAAATGGAGAAGGTGGATTTTTGGGCGATGGAGTTACTTGCAAATGCATCTTGATCAATGCAAGTCTCCCTACAGATGAACAATGAGACATGATCACCTTGCTATGAGAATACACCAGTGTGTTCACTGGACTTATGAAGATATGCCTAGTCTCAACCCGAATGTGGCTATCCACCGCCTTAACATCAAGCCCGATGCAAAACCAGCCGTATAACCCCAATGACAGTTTAAACTAGACATGATGCAAAATATTGATGGGGAGGTTCCAAAACTCCTCGATTCTAAGTTTATCCAAGAGGTGTACCCCCCGAAGTGGGTATCTAGTATCATGCATGTCCCTAAGAAGAATAATACTATTTGAATTTTTGTCGATCATTGCAATTTGAATGCGGCATGTCTCAAAAATGAGTTTCCCTTGCCGATCACTGACATCATGATTGACAACACATATGATTTCAAACACATGTCATTCATGGATGGGTACTCGTTACAATCAAATCAAAATGCACAAAGATGGTAGGGAGCATCTGATCTTGAGAACTCGAGGGGATCTTTGCTTATGCGATAATGCCATTCTATTTGAGAAATGCCCAGCAACATATCAACATGTGATGAGTAAGATCTTCAGCAAATATTTGAGAAAGACGGTTGAATGCTACGTGAAGCGAGCTAGCGATGAAAAGTGTGTGAAATGAATATCACTTGCATGACACGAGAGGGCCTTCAACATCATGGTGAAGCACGACCTCAAGATGAACCCAGCTAAATCATTCTTCGGTGTGTCTAGTGGTAAATCTCTGGGATTCGACATCATGACAAAGAGAATCCATGTTGATCCAGACAAGATAAAGGCAATCTTAGAAATACGCCCCTCCAAAAAACCTCAAACAACTCCGATGTCTTTGTAGGCGTTGAAAAATACTTACAAGATCCCGAAACCAACTTCGTGGCGAGTCGGCGAATGACAACCCATCGAATGATACGGACGCCGAATCGTTAAGACGCCAACTCGACGGGCGAACCCATAGCGTCACAAGCACGGTTTAAGCCGGACTTGAGCGAGCGATCGGATCCGGGACCGTTGAACGGAACAAACCAAGAGTTAGTCCGGAACCAAATCTGAGCGGAACCTAAGTCGAAGAAGGCCAAGAGTCGAATAGGCAGGCCTAAACCGAGACCGAGAAAAAGCGGTAGCGAAAATTTCGGCGACACCTCGGCCAAATGGCCAAGGTGGCTCGGCCACTGGCCGAACCACTGGCCGTGCATCATTTATTGTATAAATAGGGGGTCTTGAAGTTTTGGGGGCTTTGGAGAGAGATTTGGAGGATTTGGCTTTTGGACTTGGCGAGGATTTTCAAGGATTTTCTAAAGATGAGGAGGAGACTCAGATATGAGACCCCTCAAAGCTTCGATTGGATTGTGACTCTCCGCGTGATCGGCGATCATTATTCGATACGTAGATGGGATTCTGATATAAGCATAAGTGTGACTTTTCAACGATTGTTTGTCAATATGGTGGTTCACCACAAATAAGAGGAATTAGTGTCACTAAACTATGAAAAGGGCATACCCTTTTAGGCCCAACAGTTGATCGGTCAATGGGAAGCACGGTTTGAATAAAGTGAATCCCTACCGACGATAAAATGGAGAAGGTGGATTTTTGGGCGATGGAGTTACTTGCAAATGCATCTTGATCAATGCAAGTCTCCCTACAGATGAACAATGAGACATGATCACCTTGCTATGAGAATACACCAGTGTGTTCACTGGACTTATGAAGATATGCCTAGTCTCAACCCGAATGTGGCTATCCATCGCCTTAACATCAAGCCCGATGCAAAACCACCAGATAACCCCAATGACAGCTTTAAACTAGACATGATGCAAAATATTGATGGGGAGGTTCCAAAACTCCTCGATTCTAAGTTTATCCAAGAGGTGTACCCCCCGAAGTGGGTATCTAGTATCATGCATGTCCCTAAGAAGAATAATACTATTTGAATTTTTGTCGATCATTGCAATTTGAATGCGGCATGTCTCAAAAATGAGTTTCCCTTGCCGATCACTGACATCATGATTGACAACACATATGATTTCAAACACATGTCATTCATGGATGGGTACTCTGGTTACAATCAAATCAAAATGCACAAAGATGACTGGGAGCATACAGTCTTCAGAACTCTGAGGGGGATCTTTGCTTGTACGATAATGCCATTCTATTTGAGAAATGCCCAGGCAACATATCAACATGTGATGAGTAAGATCTTCAGCAAATATTTGAGAAAGACGGTTGAATGCTACGTAGACGAGCTAGCGATGAAAAGTGTGTGAAATGAATATCACTTGCATGACCTGAGAGGGCCTTCAACATCATGGTGAAGCACGACCTCAAGATGAACCCAGCTAAATCATTCTTCGGTGTGTCTAGTGGTAAATCTCTGGGATTCGACATCATGACAAAGAGAATCCATGTTGATCCAGACAAGATAAAGGCAATCTTAGAAATACGCCCCTCCAAAAAACCTCAAACAACTCCGATGTCTTTGTAGGCGTTGAAAAATACTTACAAGATCCCGAAACCAACTTCGTGGCGAGTCGGCGAATGACAACCCATCGAATGATACGGACGTCGAATCGTTAAGACGCCAACTCGACGGGCGAACCCATTGCCACAAGCACGGTTAAACCGGACTTGAACGACGATCGGATCCCAGACCGTTGAACCGAACAAACCAAGAGTTAGTCCCGAACCAAATACGACGGAACCTAAGTCCAAGAAGGCCAAGAGTCGAATAGGCAGGCCTAAACCCGAGACCGAAAAACGGCTAAACGGCGAAAAACGACTCGAGGCGACACCTCGGCCAATGGCCAAGGTGGCTCGGCCACTTTGGCCGAGCCACTTGGCCGGCGCATGCATCCCCCCCCCATTGTATAAATAGGGGGGGTCTTGAAGTTTTGGGGGGGGCTTTTGGAGAGAGAATTTGGAGGATTTGGCTTTTGGACTTGAGCGAGGATTTTCAAGGATTTTCTAAAGAGTCCTCATGAGATCCACGAGCCGTCGACGCACCGTTCCGGGCACCGACGAGCACAAGTCCAGTCGACGTCTGATCTACAAGCGGAAGGTAACTGAATTCGGTCGAACTACGATACCCTCTAGGTTAAGCTTCGCCTTAACCTCGTGGATAGCCAGGATTTCTCCTTGTAGATCTCACCCGCTCCGGTGATCCTCTCCTTCGTGAGTGCGATCCCCGCAGGCGATCCTCTCCTTCCTGAGTGTGATTTCCTCGGTAGCCGTTTCCTTTGTGAAGCGAGCCTTTACATCTGTAGTTCCGTAACCCGGTCTCTACTTGATTGAATTGCGCTGTGGTCCACGGACACAAAAGTCCCCGACAGTAAAGAACCCACGCAAGCGAGGACCTCGATATAACAGAGATCCTCGTGTTTGTTCACAAGGATAAAAGTTGTAATCTTTTTGGTTTTCATTGTACGCCTTAAAATAAAAGGCATTTCTTTTGAATCTTGTTGTAGGCCAAAGAAGCCGTAGCAAGTTCAAATCAATGACAATCAAACCGACTTTTACCGCCAACAAGTCGGGCGACCATGGGAGCCACCGCCTCGATCGGAGGTCGCTGCCGCAAACCGGATCCCTATCCCGGTGGAAGAAGAGGTCGAAGTTCGAAGTTCACCAGAGAAGTTCGAGGAGTACCTATCCTCACCCTCCTCCAGATCCAGTTCTCCCCGCCCAAGAAGGTCTCCGCCGCAAGGAGAACCCGATGGGCCTCCGATGTAGAGCCCCGTGACGGCGAGTCCAACCACGCCGCAGTAGCGAAATCCCTTCGGCCGAAGTCCGGATGGCGCCGAGATGAACGCCGACGATGCGCCGGCGCCTAAGCGAAGCTCGCCAAAGGCGACGACAAAGCATGGCGCAAGCTTGCCAAGGCCATGCAATCCGTGGATGGGGTCCGCTACGGCGGATCTAAGATCCAGACTTACGCAGGCTTCACCAAGTGATCGACGGCCTATCCAAGCCGCCAACCAACGAAAGGGTCCGCTACAAACGGAACCGCTCCACACTCCAGAGCGCATCCGAAGCGCCACAAGACTTCCTACAGCACGAAGCCGGTAACAGCTCGTGGAATTGAAGAAAGAGGTGAGGAAGAAGCCATTAACATACCACCGTGTTTGAGGCCCAAGTCTAACGGTGCCCCAACCCCGCTTGCCCACGCCTCGCTCTCGCACTTAAGCCAAAGGCGTCGGCGTTACAAATTCAGCCAAAGTTCAAGTCCGACGGCGCCAAGGTCAAAGGTGCACGCACGAACCGGTGGTGAAGCCAATTCCGTCACCACCACCAAACCAACTATCAAAGATCGCTTGGGTCCTCACGAAGGGATCACGGGTCACTCCTCATACAGAGGCCGCACTGCTCCATAAAGGACCGGAGATTCTGCGACATCTCCAACCGATTAAAGATCGAAGTCCGAGAGTCCTCAAGCTTCACGCCACATAAGCGAAGTCAAGGCGAAGTTACTTTCGGTAGTTTTGGCCATTCTCGAAGGAGACGCCTCGTCGATGACGACGACGCTATACCCGAGATCACGCCAACACACGGCAGATTGCCCGCTACACACACCGACGAGCCGTACTACCGCAAGGGTACGAAAATCTCGGCGATTCCCCTAAATTGACGCGGTCATGCTTGTGCTCCAAGCTCATCAAGACGGTGCTCTCGAGTGCAATTGCCATCTAGAAGCTCCGTAAAGGGTGTCAGCTTCTTCGAGACTTAGCACCAACGCCAAGACCTAGGTCAAGGCGATTCCGAAAAGGATGATATCCCGAAGATGAATTGCCGAGGTCACTAACAACATGACCGCAAAGAATCGTCTGCCACAAAGCCATCCCCCAAGATCGCAATTAACTCGCTTAGGTCCGACTATCCGACGGTCGAATCGACAAGCTTCGAAGGGATACCCGCGAGGATGACGCCGATATTGGCTCCGCAATTGCCTCGATCACATCAGATCTAGCTAAGGAGCCCCTAAGAAACGCCATGATCGCATGCATCAAGTGGCTAAAATGCTAGATGAAGCGCTGAATAAGCAGCGGAAAACTTCAAGCTAGAGATGGAGCCGCCATGCACGATGAGGGAAATGCATGATCAATGATCCAAGCCTTGACGAAACATCGAGGCTAATCGAAGTCAGACAACATCGATCAAGATGATAGCGATTGGATCGGGAGGAAGCACAAGAAGATGATAACCCTCCTCGAACCCTCAAGAACGCCGGGCAAAACATAGATGTTGTTGCTCGGAAGCGAGAAGATCAAAGACTTGGAGAGCAAAATCAACTCATTGATTTCCGCCAAGAAGTAAAAAGACAGTATTCCTTGCCCATACCCGAGGGAGTGGGAATCAATCCCGCACTGGCCGAAGTTTAACTTAATAAACTTCACACCATTTGACGGAAGGTTCCCCGACGCAAAGACTTGATTTATTTCAAGTCACACCTCTGAAAGTTATTTCCGCAACGAACCCCCGATGGTTCGGTCATTCGTCGGCACCCTTCGTGGGGTCTTCGAATGGTACCGCCGCCTCAAGCCGGAGCATTCACTGGGACGACATGGAGTCTAGCTTCCTTACCAATTTTTTGATGACGATACCGAGGTATCGATCGACATTGCTCGACGAGAAGCGTAAAGACGGAGAAACCGTGGATATCTTTGTCAAACGATTCTAACAAGGCAATGAACCGCCGGGATCCAATAACGAGGAGTTCATCCTCCAAACCCGCCACAATAACTTAGCGATAGATGTGCTTGAAGCAATGGGTACAGACCATCGATAACGTGGAAGGACCTGAAGGTTCGTGGAGAGCAAGCCGAGAGGTTCCTCAAAAGGAAAAGGCGAGAGTCGCCACCGACAACGGATGCGCTTGAGCTATATGATGATCTTCCTGATGAAGTTCAAGAAGTCAACACTACATCGCACCAACAAATATGGCGATTGTATTTTGACGGAGCCTCTCGAGCTACCAATGTGGCAAGTGCCCCGGATGTTCTAAGATTTCACGAGTCGGGTTGTCTTAGTTTCCCGGAATCATGTCATGCCCGTGCTTATTCACTCACCGAACCTTGCTCTAATAGCGTAGCTGAATACAATCGCTACTTATTGGACTTAGTTTCGCCAAGGAGCCGGGGTCAATATCTCGCCGCACGGCGATTCGCAATTGATAGTTAAGCAGTTCGTGGTGACTACGGTCGTGAACTGATCTAATCCCTATCATCGATAGCCGCTGAAATGGCGGACTCATTGAAGAGTTTTTCATCGAATATATCCAGCGCCTCCAAAACTCTTCCGGATGCAGCGTTAGCGTTAGCGGCAACCTTAGAGACCGAGCAACTAGTTACGGTCGGGGACTCACCAACTCTTCGTACCATTATACGATGAAGTACAAGAAGATAAGGGGTAGTTACCAAAGTACATGCAACCCAAACCAAGTTGGAGCCGAGATTGGCTTTCCTATCATCGACTATGTCTTACATGGCATTCTCACGAAGACGGAGGGAGAGAGTCAATCCGCTAAGAGCTCCAAGATTCTTTTATGACACGAAACCGGATGCTATATCGTAGAGTGCGATGGTCTTTGCTACGATGCCTCTCAAACAAAGAGGCGTAAGAGGTCCTTCGAAGCACACGAAGGTGAATGTAGTGCACCGGCTGGTCCCAAGCTCTGATCGAATCGAGAGAATGGGCTACTTTGGCCCACGATGATCAATGGCGGTCGATGCGCTCGGAAATGCCACGCGTGTCAAATTCACGAATTATATGCATCGACCTCTGGCGGTTGCATCCCGGCCACATCGGCCATTGAGACATGGGGAATGGGCGTCGTAGGTCCCATTTTTCCTCCGTCGATCAAAGCGTCGGTTTATCCTAGCGATCACCGACTACTTCTCCAAGTGGGCGGAAGCAATCCGCTAAAGGAAGTAAAGCGTGCGTCGTCAAATTTATCAAACACCATGTCATCTATCGACATGGTGTCCCGAGACGGATCGTGTATGACAGCGGTCCCAATTCATCGGCAATTCCTTCATCGGGTTTTGCGAGAAATTCAAAATACAAGATGTCGTCGGCGGCCTATAATCCGGCGAATGGGTTAGCGAGGCATTCAACAAGACGATTATCAAAATTCTGTCGAAGCTTGTGAAGAATAACAAGCGAGACTGGGACGATAAACTCGGAGAAGCACTTTGGGCATATCGCTGCGATACGCCGCATGGCCCGGGCGACCCGGTACTCCCGGTTTCACGGGTGCGGCGTTCTCCGTTGGAAATCCGATTCGTCATAGCGCCAGCCCTTTCCATGAGATGGCCGACGAAGAACAACATCAAAAACGTCTCGAAGAGCTTGAGATGTTAGATGAGAAGCGCTGGAGGCTCAACAATGCATTGAGTTCTACCAAGCTAGGATGTCGAGGGCTTTCAACAAGAAAGTTCGACCAGAGAACCTTTAGAGAAGGAGATTTGGTCCTCGCTGCTCGACGACCGATAATCCTCACTTCCAAAAAGAAAGGTAAATTCGAACCTAAATGGGAGGGTCCGTTTGTAATAGAAACGGTTTACTCCAATGGTGCGTATCGCCTAATTACCCAAAGTGGCGACCGGCAATTAATGCCGATAAATGGGAAGTTCCTGAAGAAATACTACCCTTAGTATCTTCGGGATAACCCGTTTCGACGGGAAGTTCCTCGTGGGATATTTCACCCACTTTTCTTGAGGATAACCCTAGATTTGTCCTCCATCATAATTTCCCCCGCCGATCAAATTCCTTGACGGTAGGTCTACAAATTTTCTGGTACATTACCAAAATCCCCTCTTGATTCCGTCTATGAGCAAGAGGCCCAATCAAAATCCCTTTTCGTGGGAGATAGAATATAAAATTCTTCCTCTCAGAGCATTCGACCCACTTCGTGATAAGCGGAGGGTTCTTTCCATCTTCATCTTAGGTAGCGCTGAAGGTATCTTGTAGGGACTTTTCAGACCAGTTGTCCGTGAAGGTCACTGAGTCTTTAGGTTCTCGGGTGAAGATCCCTCTTAGTTCCATCTTCATCTTAGGTAGCGCCGGTAAGGTATCTAGGGATTTTGGACCAGGTTGTCCGTGAAGGTCACACGAGTTTTAGGTTCTCGGAGTGGAGATCACTCTTAGTTCCATCTTCATCTTAGGTAGCGCCGTGAAGGTATCTTGTAGGGACTTTTCGAACCAGGTTGTCCGGTGAAGGTGCTTTGATCTCTTCGGTTCTCGGTGGAATCCACTCTTAATTCCCCTCTTATCTTAGGTAGCGCCGGTGAAGGTATCTTGAGATTTCAGACGAGGTAGTCCGGTGAAGGTCACGAGTCTTCGATTCCTCTGCAAAGAGAATGCACATTAGCCTCATCGGGAAATAGAACACATTCTTCCTTTCCCACCTCAATCAATCTTAATCCGGTTCGGTCATTCTCGGTCAAAAGAGGACACCACGCTAATTATATGCATCGCCTCCCGAAGGCTTGCATCCTTCTACCACATCCCGCCATTCGAGACATGGGGAATGGACGCCGAGGTCCCATTTTTCCTCCGTCACCAAAGGCGATCGGTTTATCCTAGCGATCACCGACTACTTCTCCAAGTGGGCGGAAGCAATCCCGCTAAAGGAAGTAAAGGCGAAGTACCGTCATTGCCTTATCAAACACCATGTCATCTATCGACATGGTGTCCCGAGACGGATCGTGTATGACAACGGTCCCCAATTCATCAGCAATTCCTTCATCAGGTTTTGCGAGAAATTCAAAATACAAGATGTCTCGCCGATGTTCTATAATCCAAAGAAATAATGGGTTAGCCGAGGCATTCAACAAGACGATTATCAAAATTCTGTCGAAGCTTGTGAAGAATAACAAGCGAGACTGGGACGATAAACTCGGAGAAGCACTCTGGGCATATCGCACAACGGTACGCACGCCAACCGAGCGACTTCCGCATTCTCGGGTTACTGCTGCGCGGCCTCCTGCTGGAAATCAGATTCCGCCACTTCGCGACGCCTTTCAACAGATGACGACCAAGAACAACATCAAAAACGTCTCGAAGAGCTTGAGATGTTAGATGAGAAGCGCCTGGAGGCTCAACAATGCATTGAGTTCTACCAAGCTAGGATGTCGAGGGCTTTCAACAAGAAAGTTCGACAGAGAACCTTTAGAGAAGGAGATTTGGTCCTCGCTGCTCGACGACCGATAATCCTCACTTCCAAAAAGAAAGGTAAATTCGAACCTAAATGGGAGGGTCCGTTTGTAATAGAAACGGTTTACTCCAATGGTGCGTATCGCCTAATTACCCAAAGTGGCGACCGGCAATTAATGCCGATAAATGGGAAGTTCCTAAAGAAATACTACCCTTAGTATCTTCAGGATAACCCGTTTCGACGGGAAGTTCCTCGTGGGATATTTCACCCACTTTTCTTGAGGATAACCCTAGATTTGTCCTCCATCATAATTTCCCCCGCCGATCAAATTCCTTGACGGTAGGTCTACAAATTTTCTGGTACATTACCAAAATCCCCTCTTGATTCCGTCTATGAACAGGAGGCCCAATCAAAATCCCTTTTACGCCGGAGATAGAATATAAAATTCTTCCTCTCCGAGCATTCGACCCCTTTCGTGATAAACGGAGGGGTTCTTTCCATCTTCATCTTAGGTAGCGCCGACTGAAGGTATGCGCCGGGATTTTCGCACTGTGTTGTCCGACCAAGGTCACCCGAAGTCTTTTCGTTCTCTGAGTGAAGATCCCACTCTTAGTTCCATCTTCATCTTAGGTAGCGCCGATGAAGGTATCTTGTAGGGATTTTCGGACCAGGTTGTCCGTGAAGGTCACGAGTCTTTTCGGTTCTCGGAGTGAAGATCCCACTCTTAGTTCCATCTTCATCTTAGGTAGCGCCGATGAAGGTATGCGCCGAGATTTTCGCACTGTGTTGTCCGACCGGTCGCCTGAAGTCTCTTCGGTTTCGAGTGGAGATCCCACTCTTAATTCCCTCTTATCTTAGGTAGCCGACCGGTGCGCCGAGATTTTCGTGACTGTAGTCCGACCAAGGTCACCCGAAGTTCTTTATTCCTACAAAGAAGGAATCCGCCGTTAGCCTTCATCCCTGAAATAGAACACATTCTTCCTTTCCCACCTCAATCAATCTTAACTGCTCACCATTCTCCTCGGCCAAAGAGGACACCAAGGTTCATCTTGGGGTATTTTATCCCGAAGCCTAAGCGGATAAAGCCAACGCTTCACACGCTGCCGTTTAGTCTTTTCTCCGATTGAAGAAGACACCAGAGTTCGATTCGGGTATTTTATCCTAAGCCTAAGAAGGGATAAAGCCAACCACACGCTAAGCCGTTTAGTCTTTTCTCCGATTGAAGAAGACACTAGAGTTAGATTCGGGCATTTCATCCCGGCCTAAGAAGGATAAAGCC
Organism: Asparagus setaceus; assembly: GCA_012295165.1. Lineage (NCBI taxonomy): Eukaryota > Viridiplantae > Streptophyta > Magnoliopsida > Asparagales > Asparagaceae > Asparagus > Asparagus setaceus. The sequence goes on from CM022703.1 coordinate 22,085,639, forward strand.
AACGCCACACGCCGCTAGCTTAGTCTTTTTCCGATTGAAGAAGACACCGAAGTTCGATTCTGGGGCATTTCATCCCGATGCCTAAGAAGGATAAAGCCAACGCCTACCACGCCGCTGTCGTAGTCTATTCCTGATAAAAGACGGAAGCCACGTATTCAACATCGTAGCATTAAGTCTAGAAGAGTTTTATTCTTTAGCACAACGTCGCGTGTAGAACGGATCTAGAAAATCTACATGCTAGCCCAACTCAAACGGTAGTTGGTAAAGGCTCATCAAACCCGCTGAGGGTCGGGTCGCTAATAACCCTAAAGTCAATTCCACACGCCGTTGCCGCTTAGTCTTTTTCCGATTGAAGAAGACACCGAGTTTGATTTCGGTATTTCGTCCCCGCTAAGAAGGGACGAAGTCCACGGTAACACGCTGCTGCCGTGGTCTCTTGCCCGTAAAAGAGTACGGCCTATGTAGTCGCATATCATAGCAACAAGTCTAGAAGAGTTTCATTCTTTTAGCACAACGCCACGCGCGGAACGGATCTCGATAATCCGCACGCCAGCCCAACTCAAACGGTTGGTAAAGGCTAATCAAACCCGCTGATGGTCGAGGGTTTGCCAAAAATCCTATAAGTATTATGGTTAATTATTTCGACGGCAAAAGAATCATAATAACAATGAAAGGGATGGATCTTATTCATTTGAAGCAAATATTAAAAGGCTACAATCGCTAAACATCAAGTCTATGACAAAGGATTTGTTGTTCGAAATGACACTTCACCATTGTAAGCTGGTGGAGTTCTTCCGCAACTCGCTCAAGGACTCCCTCATCGTGTTCGCATCTTCATGGTTGCCTCCTCGAAGCTCACCGCCGGCTCGGACATCGAGCTCCTAGACGCAACGGTGAGGGCTTCTTCCTTGTGGCCTTGGCCGCCCAAACCGCCATCTTATCTTCCTCAAAGATGGAGCTCTCCCAGCAAGATATCCTCTTCCTCACCGCCACAATATCGCGATGGATGGCTTAGGGAAGAATATGTTTCAAAGAACAACAGCTCGAAACATCTGCGTCCAGATCCGACTCCTCGAGCCCAAGAAAACACGAAGCATCGCGCCATGCCTCTAAACGCAGCGCCGGCCCGAAAATGTATGAGAAAGCCCCACCGCCCGCGTTTCTTGCGCCTCGAGCCGCCCTCCGATGGGCGATCATCAACAATGGCTCGAGCTACCGATAACCCATATCCCGTGATCAAAGTCATTCGGGATCAAGCAAAGGGCTCGAATCGATGAAGAGAAAGCCCGCCATGAAGGACCTTTTCGATCATAGTGTTCACCAAAGAAAAGAATGAGCGTATTTCCAAACAGATAATAAGATGGGATGGATCTTCATCCAGCATCAACGCTCTCGCCAGATCATGGAGTCGAGATGTAGGCTCTGCACAGAAGAAAAGAGGACTTTAGAATTTTCAAAAAAAAATGGGCGAAAGCTTATTTGGCTAAAAGACCCTTACCCGTTTCTTTCTGTAGTAGTTTCGAGACTAGCGAAGTCTACCAGAGGCGTATTCTATTGATGTTTCAACCGCTACCGGCCCCTCAATGTGCTCATCTATCTCAACGTCGCCGTCAGAATGATTCCGAGAAAGCGCCGAAAGAGGAGTCCCCGCCACTACACAAAGGAGCTGCCTCAGCCTCTTTAATTATAGTGGTATTGGCCAAACTACCGGTCCTATAATTAACCAAGAGAAAATTCATACCTTCTTCTGGGATGTAGTTTCGTGTAAATTCACCACGCGCTGCCGCCTTGTGACCAAGTGCGCGAATGTGTCATCCATGGAAGTACTACCAGATAAACCACCGCCACAGATCTTCCATTGAGAAGTCTCAAAAAGAAGGCATTAGGAAAGCTTAATGCAATTAAGATCTAACAATAGGTAAAGTTACTTACCTCCTACGGTGTGGTTAGTCGCCTAGTCTCTTGTGCATTTGCCTCCCAATCCCTCTAAAAGAACAAAAGCAAAGAGACAATTAGGGGGTACAAACTCGAAGTCATTCCATTCTCGATTCGCCACCCGTAAGAGGAATTATCGATGTTAGATGTACTGGTTCACGGACAGTCCTACATCGCCTCCTCCGCCATAGCTCCATACATTTGTTGAGTAAAACTTGGCTCAAAGATGAGCGTAACCGGCTCAGCAATTGTGGGGAGGAAAATCAAAGCCGATCATAATCCCTAAAACCCCGCATGCAAATAAAAAATGTCAGCCCAAAAGCCGAAAATTTCGTGTTACATCGCCGCTTAATTACACTCACACGACCGGTCACATCGGGTCAAGTCTATATCAAGGACCGAGGATTCACGCGATTCTTATGGGCTAACTCTTTCGCTTAACCCTTGAGAGGGTTGAAATTCTTCTTCAACAATTTTTCCCGAAAATTCGGGCTGAATGAGAAATCCAATAGAGAGGATAAGAAAACGGGGGAAAAAAGAGAGAGTAATCGAAGATGCGCTTGGTCCTCTTCTAAAGTCCCAAACCGCAGTCGCGGAATTCTCAATCGATGGATGAGATTGCCTACGCTTCTCCAACTTGACCTAAGATCTTGAGTGTTCGAGCCGGCTCGCAACGATGCTTCGCTACCACCTGAGATGGCCCTACAGGGACCGCTCGCTAGCTACTAATAGCCAACTACAATGAAGGAATGTCGACTTAGCCGACGGCTCAACTCGAGATCAACCTAGCACCGACATCCCATGACGCCCACAACCATGCTCAAGGCCATCCACAAGTCCACTCGTTTGAGTCGCTGTTCGGGTTCCAACATAAAGTTGGTGAATCAATCGGCGAAAGCAAAACGACAGGAAAATAAGGCTCAATGAAGCATTCTCCTTTACTCTGAAAGTGAGATACCCGCCCGATATTCACTAGCCGCTTGAAATGCCAATGTCAAGTGAAGTTCGTGCGTTCTTCGACCTCCTCGCCAACCAAGGACTCACCATATTGACCGAGAATCGAGGAAACATCCGGAAAAGATCCACCCTTTGTGAATCAGATTCTTTCTTGATCTCTCGAAACCACGCCTCTTCCACCGCAACTCTACCAACCGCAAGAAAGGAGTAGACGACCGCGGAACCCGGTGTCACATCATGTCGACGATGAAGGACCAACCAGCCATCAACAGGTATATGGGAGCTCTCACGACGGGGGATACGATGATGGCTCGCCCTTTCTCCTCGAGTAAACGCCAACTATATGCCGCAATCACGTGAATATTAGCCACCATCAAAGGAGAGAGAGTTCCTTCTGTGGGCGAAATAATCAGCAGGATAAAGGACCTCCAAAGGTAAAGCATCATCTGGATTGATAGGGAACCACACACTTCTGAGCCGATTGCAAGATAGCCCGCTAGAGAGTTGTCTACCGATAGGCTTCACCGCATGCCACGTAAAGGTCGCGAAACTTGGTTCCTCAAGGAAAGCCTTCTTGAGCCGAAATATAAGAGTTAGCTGCCTCTGACTTCGATCAGTTCATTAACCTTCAAGGAGTGAGCAGCGATAGTTCACATATTTCCTCGCAAGATTTGTCCTCCAAATGCCGAACAAGTAATCGGGCGAATCGCCTTGACTCACTCACATTTCCTTTTGGCGAAGGTTCGACAATGAGCTATATAGTAATGACAAGTAAGATCCCATAAAGTCTTATAACGACGGGCGGTGTTCCTTCAAAGCGCCTCGATTCGAGGGAAAGTACTCGATATAGCATCTTCCCCATGGGTAGACTCAAATACGGACATCTCATGTAAAGCCAACCCCAACTCGCCTGTTTAGTGAGAAACGATTAACTGATTATAAAGCTCGAATAAGGTGAAGAAATGATTGACGATTGGAAGGCCATACATGGTGGCACGATCGCCAATACGCACTACAAGCGAAGTTCTCCATCCCATCGGCCGAGGACGAAGTGGTCGTGACCCCACCAATGCTTACTTGACGAGTGAACCCAACCAAGAATCTATGACTAGACGACGCATCTCGCCCCAATTTAGCAAGGCTTATTCTTCAAAGTCGGAAGTGAACAAAGCTCATCAGGGCTGTCCGTACTCAACCCTGTGGTGAAGACCGATGACGCCGATTCCTATTGAAACCCGAACCGCTGCCGGGTAATAAACCCACAATGAATATGATCATGCTCTTCGGCCGACGCCATGACATATGGCGTGTCACAAAGATGGTGTCTAAGGTCGGTCAATGAGAGGCGAAGTATCAGGGGAATATACAAGGGGCCTCCGTCGTCTTTGTTCAACCACCTCTCACTCGATAAGAGGCATCCGGATCCTTAGCGAGTCACCGAGCAATAATCATTTTTCGAAAAGGTTGATGGGCTGGTGTCTCTTACAGTGGCGCGGTGACCAATCGTCGGAGAATCGCGGAACTCCCCTCAAATCTGACTGGATCGTCTCGGCGATGTGCGGGTGCAAATCGGCGAGATAAAAATGTGGGATCGTCACACGAGGAATAATAGTCACTATGGCGTCCATCAACCGCGTAAGTGGAAAAGCTCGAGGAATAATCAACTCGAGAAAAGATTCGGTTAGTAAATGGCGTTGAATTCATCTTACATAGATTGAGTCACGACCTTATAATATGGCGATTTCACCGTATCGAATACGGGAAGCGATAAATATAGTCGTGTAAACAAAGCGACAATATATATCCCGTTCTACGAAGTAAGGGTACGGTATGAAATCGCTCCCGTTAAAGACGGGTGAGCTTTGAAGCCTCAATCCTCACGAAGGAGAATCTCGGCTCTTCCCAATCGCCTCACAAAGGAGAACGAAGCGGGGTCATAACGAACGTGCACAATCTGAAGCGTCGGTCCCCACAAAGGAGGATTTCGGCTCTTCCCAATCGCCTCACAAAGGAGAGCGGCGGGGATACTTATATATGCGAGAATATGATGGCATGGCGCACCACGAAAGAAGGATTCATAGCGCCCGTCGCGAGGTTGAAACTCTCGAAATCGCGTGATCTTCAAACGACATCGGAAGCCGCAAAAACCGCGAAAAGTCGGCGCATGGCTAAAAATCGGCAAATACAAGGCGAAATCCGTTTGGCAGGTCGTGGCTCATTAGCCACGCCGAACGCCGAACAGACGACATGGGCCGACGTCGCCGCCTAATCAGCGGCCGAGATAAGCACAAACACGGCGAAGCGCCCGGCCGGCTAACCTGCAACATTTCGCAGACAGCCAGCATCGCGCCCTTGGCCAAGCGCCCAGCAGCCTTGAGCAGCTAGCGGCATTGGCCTCCTGCGGCGAAGTGGTAACACCAGCGCTGGCTGGTAGCCCGGCCCTTACCAGCCGCCCGGCAGTAGCATGGCTATGGCTGGCGAGGAAGTATTCAGCGGCCTTCCAGCCCACTGGCTGGCGCCCTTGTTGCCGGCCGCCTTACGCCCGCCATGTATCCCGCCCATGGGCCCAGGCCGCCGCCTCGCCGTTCGGACTTCTCCTCGCGGTCCAGCGTCACTGTCGCAGCACAAAAAAAGAAAAGAAGAAAAAGAATTTACAAAACCCTCGTGCACATACCTCGTTGATCGGGGAAGGAGATGGGGCGAAGGAGATGAAAACAAGAGAAAAGTGCAGGTAGGGTAGGCCTAGGTCGGCAAAAGAAAGGAGGGATTATGGGTATTTATAACAACCCCATATGGACCCAATCCTCTTTGAACAAGGACTCCTATTTGGCAAAAGTAGGAATTCTAATTGGAGCCCAAATCAATTCTAATTAGGACTCTAATCAGCCCCTAATTAGGAGTCCTAATTGGAATCTTATCCGATGTCAAAATAGTGCCAAATCAGTCCGTTGATTGGCTCCTACTCCCTCCGCCAAGTTTGGAAAGATTAGAAGATTTATTCGTGAGAATAACATCTGTGAAGGTCACCACCGGCGCAAATCAGCGTTGCCCAATCCTACTCCAACTAGGATTACGGTATAAATGTTTCCTAATTTGTCGAGAAGTTCAGGAAGAATATTCTCACAAGAAATATTCTTAGGGATAACTTCGATCGATGCGGATTGCATCGACATCAACGCCGCCTAATCCTACTCCAACTAGGATTACGGTATAAAGCTGTTTCCTAATTTGTAGAAGTTCGGAAGAATATTCTCACAAGAAATATTCTTAGGGATAACTTCGATCGATGCGGATGCAAGCGTAAATCAGCGTCGCTAATCCTACTCAACTAGGATTACAGTATAAACCGCTTCCTAATTTATTGAGAGTTCAGGAAGAATATTCTCACAAGAAATATTCTTAGGGATAACTCGATCGTGCGGATTGCACCGACGCAAATCAACGCGTCGCCTAATCCTACTCCAACCAGGAATACGAGTATAAACTGTTTCCAAATTTTCAACGAGGAGTTCCTGGAGAATAAATCCATATTTCCCTCCCATCATAATATCCAAGAGAGGAATAATCTGACGAGGCGTGAAAGTCATGACGACACCGGACAACGTGTCCAGTCCCGAAGAAACTTCTCCCACCGTGGATAATCATATCCCAACAACGGTCAAGGGGTCGCACTCGCCGATTGAAGGCTAGGACGATGGTTGAAAGCCAAATGGTCTCCTGTTTCAACAAGGAATCCTCGGAGGATGTCTCCATGAAAAGATCAGTCCTCCCGCTGTGGTTAAACCAACAACACACGTGATGATGAAGGAAATAACCGACTGAGGGTTATGGAATTCCATGTACCGACACAACCAACATGTAAGCCAACAAGGAGTTCGCCGACATACGGATAAGTCCAAAAGTCCGATGGTTAGTCAAACAACAACCAACCGACCACGAGTTACAAGCAAAACTCACCCACCGGCTTGAATCAAGATTTCAACAAGCGGTCGGACAATAAATGCGGCACGTGATCTTATCGAGAATCCTACAAAGAAGCTGGATGATCACGAAAGAATCGAAGACTTGAAGCTATCTTTTGGGACCCTCACCATTGAGGCGGGAACCATCATGTCCAAAGCATCGGACTCATCAAGAATTGGGCGAGGCGCTTTGGAGGGTATCTGTGGCGTTGAAAAATACTTACAAGATCCCGAAACCAACTTGAGCGAGGAGTCGGCGAATGACAACCCATCGAATGATATGGGTCGAATCGTTAAGACGCAGAACTCGACGGCGAACCCGGCGTCACAAGCCGCGTTAAAGGGACTTGAGCGAGCGATCGGATCGGGACCGTTGAACGAACAAACCAAGAGTTAGTCCGGAACCAAATACTGATCGGAACCTAAGTCCAGAAGAAGGCCAAGAGTCGAATAAGGCGGGGCCTAAACAGGAGGCAGAGAAAAGCGGCTTCCGATGGGGAAATTCACAGCCTGCGGCTGATACTTCAGAGATGACCGGAGGAGATTGCAACTCATGAAGAGGACCCCGGTACTCTCTCCTTTACTCTTATTATTCCCTCCTATGATATCCTAGTCGACTCGATCTATCTTTTTTCGTGCATCGAGGGATGCGTCCCCTTGCGATGGGGACAGCACGAATGGAGTTCCTTTTAAGCGAAAGAGACTTGTCCATAGATCTTGCCTCCCTGACCATTAACTTGGATTCGATAGCCAAGACTCACGGTGATGGGGTAATGTTCTGCTAACCCATAACCCTCTCATTATCCGCTTTTTATGAATCTCACGATTTCCTCCCAGGTGAGAATTTGGTGGGATGCCAATTTTGATTTTCCCTTCCTCGACTTTCCGGCCCAGCCTTCTGTGGAGCAAGTACTCTGAGCTATGGACTGAGAGCCCGAGAATACAACATAGACCGTTTAGAAAATCCGGTTCACTAACTGGTGTATATATATATATATATATATATATATATATA
>CM022703.1:22781107-22861107 GCA_012295165.1 Asparagus setaceus
GAAACACAAATTGAATTAAAATTAATTTTGGTAGGGTATTTTGGATCTAAGAGTGATTATGGAAGTGTGTAAGTCGTAAAATAAATAGTGGTACAACTTTTGATTTATAGAGAAAAACCCCCTTTTCCAAAGTTAGTAGTTGTAGAAATTGGGCAAGATTTTGAGTTTATAGGCAAAAAGTCTATGTACCCGTGACACCGGTGAGAATAAAGCCAACAAGTAATGAGAATATGCTTTAAAAATAAGTACTGTATACCTAACCATTTATTAAAAAAAAGTAGGTTATTGTAAAAAAAATATAACTTCTTGCATCTGAAATTCTTTGAAACACAAAGTTGATTTAAAAATAATTTGATGGACTATTTTGGGTCTAAGAATTATTTGGAAGTGGAGTCGTTTAAAATAAATCTGAGACAAATGTTTGAATTTATAGGTAAAGATACCTTCTATAACTTTTTTATTATACATATATACTAAAGGTAGTAGAAGGTACTATTCATAAGCAATATTCATCTTCCATTAACTTTAGTATATCTGAGAAAAATTAACCCAGTGGTGCCACAATGTTACCATGGAAAAGCTAAACAATAGTAGTTTAAGCACTAGGTTTAAAAATACACCATATATTTAATTATTAGGATAAGTAAAAAATTTATAGCAAAACATAGCAACTTACACGTAAAACCTAATAGTAAAAATAAAAATGGGTTTAAAATTGATTTGATGGAATATTTTGGGTCTAAGAGTGATTTTGGAAGTGTGTCGGTTTAAGAATAAATGGTGCTAAAACTTTAGGTTTATTGGACAAAAAAACCTTTTGAAAGTGAACTAGTTCAAAAATAAATAGTCTTAAACTTTGGATTTTATAGGCAAGAATTTAATATTCAATTTGTCTCATCGAAAAAAAATGTTTTAAGCACTTAGTTTAAATACATTGTATACTAACCACTTACAACAAGCATATAGAAAAATTATCAAAATATAGCAACTTACACCGACTACCAAGCTATTGAACTGTGAAGTTAGTTTAGAATTAATTCAGTTGAATATTTTGAGTCTAGGAGTGATTTTGGTAGATGAGTGGGTTTAAAAATTTTGGGCTAAGCCTTTGGCTTTATAGAGAAATACCCTTTTTGAATATAGGTGGGTTTAAATAAGTAAGAGTAAAATTTTGGGTTTATAGATAAAAGATCAGTCAACTATTCATGATGCTACAAAATTAGTGTAAATGCCAAGTAATTAATGATTTAAGTATTTAGATTAAAATACACGTACACCTTGTCATTTAGAAAAAATGCACCAAATTACAGTAGACTGTAGCAACTTAAAATATATACTAAAATATTGAATAAAGATTCATTAAAAATAATTTAATGAAGTATTTTGGGTATAGGAATGATTTGAGAAGTAGGTGAGTTTAAGAGATAGATGAGATAAAACTTTGATTTTATAGCTAATAATCTTTTCCAAAATAGGCGAGTTTAAAATTAAATGAGATAAACGTTTGTGGAATCATTTTGCATCTAATAGTGGTTTTGAACACTTGTGGGTTTAAAATAAATGGGTGTAAAGCTTTGCATTTAGAGGGAAAAATCTTCACATTTAGAGGAAAAGAACTCTTTCTGTAAGTGGTGGGTTTAAAATTAAAAGGGATAAGAGTTTGGATTTATAGGCAAAAATCTATCTAGAGTTTGGATTTATAGGCAAAAATCTATCTACAATGCACCATGTCATGACATAAGTGTGAAAAAAGCAAAAAAGAATAATGGTTTAAGTATTGGGTTTAAATGAGTTTTAATAATAATCGAATGGGGTATTTTGAATTAAAGAGTGTTCTATAAGTGGGTGGTTTCCAAAAATATGGTATAAGTTTGGGTTTTATGAGGAAACCGCCATTCATATTACACTATATTATAATGTAATATTATATTATTAAAGTTGATGGGAGCATCTTAGACCGACGAGTGATTTCGGAAGAGATTGGCTTAAAATAAATTCCGACGAAACATTGAGATTATAATGCAAAACCCTATATTTTATGTATTTATTCATATTATAAGGAGTTGCATTGTAGTATCTACAGTACTAATCTACGATGTAACTCCTTTCATCTTCAGCATACAGATAAATAGCAAATCGTGGCATAAAAATGCTAAATGAGATCTGTTCGATATACTGTGACTAGTTTGAGAGACTTATTTCAAAATTTATTTTTCGGATAAGTCCTATTTCAAAATATTGATAATTAGAAAGATGATTTTGAGAAAACATTTTTAAAAGATTTATGTTGTTTGCTTCTAACTTACTTGATAAATTAAGCTTTGCTCCTTATTTTACAATTGTTTATTTTTAATTTAGCAAATCTGAAATGACACCAGAATATGAGAATATTGATTAAATTTATTTTTAATTTAGCAAATCTGAACTGACACTAGAATATGAGAATATTGATTAAATGCATTATCCCTCCTGTTAAAATTACTAAACCTCCTATATAATCTCCTCCTTCACTATTTTTTCAAACAAAACATTGATAAGCACATGTTGACTGGGAATGATTCCTATAGCGAGAAATGTTGATGACTTCATTCGTTTATTATTATTTATAATAAACATTGTATCGATATTTTAATTTTGGGTTTTATGATATAAGACCTCAAAATCTTTTTTATTTCTATATTAGATCTGTAAATGTTGGTATTTCCAAACAAGACCCTCGATTTCTTTTAAGTTGTTTGGAAAAGAAAAGTTTAACGCAAATTCTTTAACTAAGCACGGTTAACTGTTAACCATATATAATAAATTACAATAGTAACTATTCGGAGCACAAACTCATTCTCTCTCTACTTTTGTTTTCTAAGGCATCTCTCTTCTCTAATTTCCGAAATCTCTCTCTATTTTAATCTGAAAAACGCAAGCACTAATGGAATTTAAGAACCCAATAAAGGGGAGAAAAGACGGAAGGAGAAAGACGAAAAAAGAGATAATGGGTACGAAGAGTTGAAAGAGAAATAAGATGTTAGGAAGAACACAACTCATTTCAAATGAACTAAAATGGTCCATTAAAATAAAATCTCTAACATTAAAATAGAAATAATTTAATAAATTAAAGTTAAATCTAATCATGATACTTTTTTTTTGAAGTAAGTATAGGGCAAGATGCCCTATCAAAAGTATATTATAAACTTATAGAAAGAGTTTGTACTGCTTAATATCTAAGAGTGATTTCGATGGAAACAATCGAGGGAAGAGGAGCGGACCTATATCGTCACTCTTCACCTCCAGCTAAATCCATGAGAAAGCACTAATAGATATCAGCTGAAACTTGACAAGAGAAACATAAAAAGTATACAAAATGATGCTGAGAGGCCCAACATCGAGCCAATCCAAGTCTTTAAAAAACAACCCACAACAACTGAGAGATAGGAAGAATAATCAGGGATTTCCTGCAGCTTCATTGCTATCTTCGCTAGACGAAAGAAGCTCGGAGATACCTCTCTCTCGACCATCTCCTTCAACTTCAGCCCTTTCTTGCTAACCAAGGAACCTTTCCAGTAAAGGAGAAAGTGAGCCACATTGATGCCATCTTGCTCGCTTGAGGAACATCTCCAGAGAATATCAAATTGTTACGAGCTCTCCAAATACACCAGCAGATAGTAGGAAAATAAATATTCCATAGTTTCCGAGCCTTAGAGTCAAAAATAGCATCATGACAGATAATAAAGCATTGAGGCAAGTCTTGGGCAAAGAAAAATCTCCAATTTTAGGTAGAAAGAAATCTCAAACTTGTTTAGCAAATGCGCAGTTCAAGAAGAGATGGTCATGAGTCTCCATATCCTAGTGACATATGGAATATAGGGGGTCTCCAGTCCATCCTTTTTTTTATTAGATTATCCTTAGTATTCAATTTATACAGAGATAATGGGCATAGGAAGAACTTCACTTTGCTCGGCAATATACTTTTCCATGTAATAGAATAATTTGGGCTACGAATCCCACCATCAGAAAGAAATGTGTATAAAGATTTCACTGTAAAAACCCCTAATTTGTCTAGAGGCCAAGACACCTGATCCATTTCCAAAGAAGGGCATAAATTGGATGATGACAATAGGTGTTTAAGAGCTTCAGCCTGTATATGATCTTTTTCTCCTATAGGTCTTCTGATAATAGGTCTCCAGTAGCAAATATCCCCATAGAACATCCCCTAAGAAGCAATTGTAACATGCTTCAAAAAAGCAAGATTGTAAGCCAGAGGAAATAGGCCGGCCAAAGAGTTATCACCTATCCATTTGTCCTTCCAAAATCATATTCTTAAGCCATTACCTATACGCCATTTGACCAAATTTAATAAAGGTTAGCTGACAGACCTTACATCCTTCCAGAACTCAGAGCAATGCCCTCTAAGGAGTGTGCTATTAAAGTCGGAATGATTAACTGATTGAAGAACCAACCCAATATTAGAGTCATGGTTAAGATATTTCCATGTCCACTTGGAAAGAAGAGAAGAATTAAAGGTTTCAAGATTGATAACTCCAAGGCCTCCACATTCTTGGAAGAATAGACATTACCCCATTTAACCAGAGCCTTATCACCCATATTTTTATCACTGCACCCCCCCCTGAACAGACATTACCCCATTTAACCAGAGCCTTATCACCCATATTTTTATCACTGCACCCCCCCCCCTAACAAGAGAAAATTTCATCTAATCTTAACCATTGCCTCGATAAGCCATTTAGGGATTTTTAAAAAAAAAGACATGTAATAAAGAGGAAGAGATGACAGAACAGAGTTAAGAAGAACTAGATGCCCTCCAAAGAAAAGATGTTTGCTTTTCCATAAGAAAAGTTTCCTATGAAAAGAATCAATAAGAGGCTACCAGTCTTGTTTGTTGAGAGATCCTTTTTTTTAATGGAAGACCGAGGTATTTGAAATGAGGGGAAGCAAAGGAATAGTTTAGAATTTATTAGGAAATAAATGATTACCTCCTAAAGTTACAAGTGCAAAACTTATTAAGTTATAGTATAAAAGATTGTCGAATCCCACGAGGAAGGCGTTGTAGGATATTAATCAAATTTAATCCTTAATATGTGTAAGACAATTCGGATTAAAGCAAAGTGAAAGTGGATTGTGAAAGGATAAGAGAGTGATGGTGTTTATGTGCAAATGATGAGAATGATAATATTAGAAGGGGTAAATGTGAATATGTGCAAATGAAAGAAAAGCAAGAGAGAGATAAGAGATTATGTGCAAATAAAATGAAAATAAGATAAAGAGAGGAGAGAATGATGAAAAACAAAGAAGGAAAACAAAATAAAATTCAAACAAAAGAAAACTCAAGAAGTAAAAGATGGAGGATTTAATTAGAGATATGAGGAATCTAGAATTGAATCCACTAACTAATCTCATTCATAAATTCATGAATCATTCTCTTTTCACATTCTACTTTAGATTTATTAAGCATAGATTATCAAACCACTCAAGGAAAGCATAACCTATCAAATTATCATCTAAGCAAAATCAATACTCATGAAAAGAAGAGTCAAATAGATAGTAATCCTAGAATTCATAAGCATAACCTATCAAACCATTCAAGATAAGCATAGATTATCAAATTCTTCTTCTCTGATTAGTTCTCTAGTTGATTATCCTAAACATGATCATTTTAAGCACAAGAGAAAAAGCCATGATTAACAAATAGAAATTAGACTAGTTTCATGCAATCCTAGAATTCCTACAAGGATTAGTTCTACATCTTTGAAAATGAAAAAACAAGAAGATAGAAATTAGATAAGAAAGAATGAAGGAAATAACAAGAGAGCTAATTACAAGAAGGAAATAAAAACAAGAAGAAAGATCAACAAAAGAGAAAAGAAATAAAGAAAATCTACACTAATTACAAGAAAATAAATCTACACTACAAATATAAAGACATTGCAAGAAAGTAAATTGCATGAAAGTAAATTGCAAGAAAGTAAATTGCATGAAAGTAAATCTACTCTAACAAGAAAGGAAAAGAAATAAATGGCAAACCCACATATTCATATCTTCATCTTCATCCTCATCCTCCTTTTGGTCTTTGGACAAGGTGAAGAAACAAATATGAAGGGGTGAAAAATCTTTTTATTAATTTGCAATAAAAGTTATAATTTTAGAAGGTCTTCTCAATTAAGAGTAACTCTCCTCTCCAAATAGAGTTTTTATAAAAAATTTCACACTCAAACCTCTCCCCCTCAACCCCTATTTATAGCCCTATGCAGTGGATGAGAACCATAGGATCAAACTTGAGCTCTAAGGATTAATTTTTGGTCATAGATCAAATTCTGGTGCAAATCAATCGGTTGGCCAATCGGCCGGCCAATCCGACCGATTGTTCGACCGATTGGTTTGCAACCAACTCGATTTTTGACTGATTTTTCTTTACGAATTTTACATGGGCTCTTGAGTAGTCTTGGGCCTTCCTTTGACTTTGTATTTGGGCTTTAAAAATTGGTAGAAAATGGGAGAGTTGAGTCATTTGGGCTTTTATTCATAATTTCTTCATTTACCTGCAATTTAAGACAAAAATAATTATTAGTGATATCTTTATTCATATAAAATAGATAATTATGGTATAAAATTATAATTAAAATGTGATTATCAAATACCCCCACACCTAAACTTTTGCTAGTCCTCTAGCAAAGAAAATAAAAAGAAAAACCTAACTCACTTTCGCAAGAATCGCGGTTGTATTTAGCACATACAACAAGCCTTTAAACCCCTAGGTTAACCTAGTGGACGAGTTGTAGTCTCGTGAGGGTTTGCAATGAATATACCCACAAAATTCAGTCAACTTGCCAATTTAAAAGAGTTAGTGAATAATGAATTTACGTGATAAATTTAAACATTCTAACTAAAGGTAGTTGATACTTTAAGAAAACGTTTTTATATATAACTCCAAAGTATATCTCTTTAGAAAATCTTTCATTATAAAAATACAACACCAAATCTTAACTTAGAAATTCAATTTAAAAGTTTTTGAAAAGAACATGCTAACTCTTTGTTTTTAACAATTTTCAAGTCTCCAATTTTTTTCCTAACTTTACAAAGAAGAGTGTGAAAAATGGACACCAATTAAAAATTCTCTTAAAATTCAAGGTGGTTCTATCTTACTAAGTCTAGATGACCGAGTAATTAAACCTAATGAGTATTTCTATGCTTAATGACCTAAACCCAATTGGGTTGGGATCCATTGGCCCAAAACTCATTACATGGCCACTTAGAAAGCCGAACAAGAAGAACAAAATCACCAAGGAATAAAGAGTTAAAAAACTAATTACTAACGATATTTTTATATATATAGTTATATTTGTATATATATTCTTGAAAAATAAATTGGTTAAGAGACTTGAAAATTATTTAAAACAAAGAGTTAGCATGTTCTTTTCAAAACTTTTAAATTAAATCTCTAAGTTAGACTAGGTTTTGTATAACTATAATGAAAAGATTTTCTAAAGAAACTTACCTTAGAGTTATATATAAAAACATTTTCTTGAGTAATAACTAGCTTCAATTAGTATGTTTAAATATATCAAGTAAATTAATTATACTTTGACTTCTTTAATTTGGTAAGTTGACTGAATTTTATGGGTATATTCACTGCAAACCCTCACAAGACTACAACTCGTCCACTAGGGCAACCTAGGGTTTAAAGGCTTATTGTATCGCTAAATACAATCGCATTCTGTGAAAGTGAGTTAGATTTTCTTTTAATTTATTTGCTAGAGGACTAGCAAAAGTTTAGGTGTGGGGGTATTTGATTTTCACATTTTAATTATAATTTTATACCCTCACTATCTATTTTATATGAATAAAGATATCACTAATAATTATTTTTGTCTTAAATTGCAGGTTAATGAAGAAAATATGAATAAAAGCCCAAATGACTCAACTCTCCTATTTTTTACCTTTTATTGAAGCCCAAATACGAAGTCAAAGAAGGTCCAAGACTACACAAGGATCCAAGAAAAATTCGTGGAGAAAAATCCAGAAAAAGACAAAGTTGGTTGCAAACCAATCGGTCGGTCAACCGATTGGTCTGCAACAGAATTTGATCAATGGCTGATTTCTTCTCCTTGGAGCCCAAGTTTAATCCAATGGTCTTCATTCATCACGTTGGACTATAAATAGGGGTAGAGGGGGAGAGGTTTGAGTGTGAAATATTTTGTAATAACTCCTTTTGGAGAGGAGTGTTACTCTTAATTGAGAAGACCTTCCAAATTTATAACTTTTAGTAGCAATTAATAAAAGAATTTTTCACCCCTTCATATTTATTTCTTCACTTTGTCCAAAGACCAAAAGGAGGATGAAGATGAAGATATGAATATGTGGGTTTTACCATTTATTTCTTTTCCTCTCTTGTTAGAGTAGATTTACTTTCATGCAATTTACTTTCATGCAATTTACTTTCATACAATGTCTTTAATTCTTGCTCTTTAATTCTTGTAATTAATTTTGATTTCTCTTTGTCTTTTCTTTAATTCGCCTTGAGGCTTAAGATCTCTTGGGAATTACCCCTTTTCTAATTGTGGAGCCTTTAATTGGATCCCTAGAGATTGTTTGAAACTAGCTTTTACATCCAACTCATTTTTGTGAGATTGAGATTTGCTAAGTGGATCTACTCTAGATTCCGCCATCTTTAATTATCCTCCACATTTGACCTTCTTTATTTTCCTCTTTATTTGTCGCCTTGTTTTTCTCTTTTCTTTTGTTCATGGAGATCATAATTGGGGATCTCTAGAGATTGTTTGAAACTAGCTTCATATCCTACTCACTCTTGTGAGATTGAGATTAGCTAAGTGAATCTACTCTAGACTTTCTCTATCTTAAATCAATCCTCCATCTTTTACTTTCTTTATTTTCATCTTTACTTTCTTGCTTTTCATTTGTTTATTATTTTCCTTTATTCTTGATTCTTGATTTCATTAATTTTTACTTCTCTCTCAATCTCATATTCCCTCCATGTGCATATAATCTCAAACCTAGTTTTGTTATTATGTGCATATAACCACAACCACATTCTCAACTTTATTTTCTCCTCTTTTGCACATAATCACATTCACTCTTTTAATCTCTCTACATCCACATTCACATTATTTACCACTCCTAATTTGTCACACACAACATAAGAACCAATATTGACCAAAACTCATACTTTCACCTTCCTCGTGGGATCGATAACTTTTTATACTATAACTTGGTAAGTTGAATTTTCTTTTGTTTTCCTTCTTTGTTTTTCATCATTCTCTCCTCTCTCTATCTTATTTTCATTTTATTTGCACATAATCACTTATCTCTCTCTTGCTTTTCTTTCATTTGCACATATTCACATTTACCCCTTCTAATATTATCATCCTCATCATTTGCACATAAACACAATCAATCTCTTATCCTCTCACAATCCACTTTCACTTTGCTTTAATCCTAATTGTCTTGCACATATTAAGGACCAAATTTGACTAAACTTACAAACTCCTTCTTCGTGGGATTCGATAATCTTTTATACTATAACTTGATAAGTTGTGCACTTGCAACTTGTTGGCCGACCGATTGGTTTGCAACCAACTCGATTTTTGGCTGATTTTTCTTTACGAATTTCACATGGGCTCTTGAGTAGTCTTGGGCCTTCCTTTGACTTCGTATTTGGGCTTTAAAAATTGATAGAAAATGGGAGAGTTGAGTCATTTGGACTTTTATTCATAATTTCTTCATTTACCTGCATTTAAGACCAAAATAATTATTAGTGATATCTTTATTCATATAAAATAGCTAATGAGGGTATAAAATTATAATTAAAATGTGATTATTAAATACCCCCACACCTAAACTTTTGCTAGTCCTCTAGCAAAGAAAATAAAAAGAAAAACCTAACTCACTTTCGCAGGAATTGCGGTTGTATTTAGCACATACAACAAGCCTTTAAACCCTTAGGTGACCCTAGTGGACGAGTTGTAGTCTCGTGAGGATTTGCAGTGAATATACCCATAAAATTCAGTCAACTTGCTAGTATAAAAGCGTTAGTGAATAATGAATTTACATGATAAATTTAAACATTCTAACTAAAGGTAGTTGATACTTCAAGAAAATATTTTTATATATAACTCCAAAGTATATCTCTTTAGAAAATCTTTCATTATAGAAATACAACACCAATCTTAACTTAGAAATTCAATTTAAAAGTTTTAAAAAGAACATGCTAACTCTTTGTTTTTAACAATTTTCAAGTCTCCAATTTTTTTATCAAGAACATAAATTTTTTTGTTAACTCTTTATCCCTTAGTGATTTTTTTTTTCTTTTTCGGACTTTCTATGTGACCATTTAACGAGTTTTGGGCTAATGAATCCCAACCCAATTGGGCTTAGGTCATTAAGCATAGAAATACTCCTTGGGCTTAATTACTCGATCAACTTAAGCTTTATAAGATAAAATCACCTTGAGTTTTAAGAGAAAATTTTTATTTTGGTGCCCATTTTAGCACTCTTCTTTTGTAAAGTTTTTTTTATTTTATTTTATTTTATTTTTTGTTTAAGACACTTGAAAAATTATTGCAAACTCTAAGCTAGGCATGCAAAAATTTCATTACTTCAATTAAATATCTAAGTTTGGACTTAAGTGAAGTATACTACTTTGAAAATCATTTCTTAAGAGATTTATTTGGAGTTATCATAAAAGGTAAACTTGAGTATAAAACTAACTAAAGATTAGAATATTCAAAATTTAATAAATAGATCAATTACTAATTAACTCAAATAATTTGGCAAGTGACAATATTTTCTTTTTTTATTTTTAAATAAATGAAATGGTAAAATAAAGAGGAAAACATAATGAAAAGGTAAAATAAAGAGTGAAAATAACTAAGACCTCACTCCCACACCTAAATTTTACATTGTCCTCAATGCAATTTCTATAATGCACAAAGTAATGCAGATAAGATTTGAAGTACTTACATTTGCTAGGTCGACTTGAACAATGATAAAAAAATCTGCAATTACCTTTGGTGTGAGAGGGTTGAAGGCATATATATATATATATATATATATATATATATATATATATATATATATATATATATATATATATATATATATATATATATATATATATATATATATATATATATATATATATATATATATATATATATATATATATATATATATATATATATATTATTTCTTTTCTTTTTTGTGTATATATATATTTTTCCTTTTTTTCTTTTTGAAGAAAAAAAAATTGAACAAGAAACTCTCAAATGAGAGAAGAATAAATTCTTTTTATTTTTATTATGAGACAAAGAAGAGAAAAAATGTAGAATAAAAGATTAAACATTAGAAGTTCATATTCTACATTAAATCCTATCTTATTGCTGAAAATTCTACCTCAGATTTTAAAGAAATTAAAAATGATATAATCAAAGATGTGCTTCAATTCAGAATATTCCAAGGTTTTCAATGATTTTAACAACAATGAAAGATAGGAAATAATGGTGTTATGCATTTTGAACTTAGATTTATTTACAAAAGTTTGTCCAACTAATTTTTCTATAAAATTTTCCTCAAACACAAGATCTATGTTTGATGGTTGTAATTTTGGTTGTTGTTTATTTTTAAATCTAAGTTCATCGAAAAGAGTTCTTCAAAAGTTAAATCACAAATGCATGTATTTGACACAGTTTTCTCATTCTCATAAATCAAACCAGAGGCTGCTAATATCTGTAGTTCCTCACCAAAGATTTCCTCAAAACTCAGGTCAGATTCATTCTCTACTTCTGTTGTAATTTCTTGGATGTAATTAATTTCGAAAGGCTGATTTTCTGGATGGTTTTCTGCATTGAAGATATTGAGCTCAGCAGTCAAATTCCCAAAGGATAGTTTCATCTGACCAGTTCTATAATTAATGAGAGCATCAGAAGTGGCTAAGAATGGTTTACCTAAAATAACTGGGATTTGACTTTTGAGGTTGGAAACAGATTGCGTTTTCAAGATAGTAAAATCAACAGGAAAAATAAACTCTCCAACCTTGATCAAAACATCCTCTACCTCTCCCATGGGAATTTTTACGAATCTATCTGCTAATTGTAGGGTACATTTTGTTGGTTTAAGTCCACCTACACCTAGCTGTTAATACACTGAATAGGGAAGGAGGTTTACACTGGCTCCTAAATCTAAAAGAGCCTTATCAATGCGAATGTTGCCAATGACACAAGAAATAGTAGGACAATCAGGATCCTTGTATTTCAAAGATATGGATTGTTCGCGGGAAAAGTAGACTTGTTATTCATTGCTCGTTTGAACTTGTTTACAACCTTGGCCTCGTTCTAGTCGGACGTGCTTCGATTCTTTCTCTTCGGCTCTCGTGGATCTCGCGAAATCTCTTGAAATATCGAAAATCCAACTCCAAAAATCCATGGCAAGGACAACTATTTATAGGAAAACAATAGAGAGCTTTCTAGCCTAGGACACCATTGGTGTCCTCTTGCCGGACATAAGCGGTGTCCTTTCACCGGACGCCGTTTGGCTTCTTGGTTTGGTTTTGGACTTTTACTGCGTAGTTCGCTCTTGTCGCCGTCGTTCTAAATCCGTGCTTGGTTCTCATGATCGGTTTCATCCGTCAGCGGTTTAAGTGGCGATCGGTCAATGTTCAAATCCGATCTATCGACATTCAAATCGTCGATCTCTTAAAAGCTTGCTTGTTGGATTCATTCCATAGGTAGCCTTTGATTGATGCAGCGTTCTGAACTTGTGTGTTATCGATTTGCTTTATCGGCGTGGTTTTGTGAATGGGTTGTTGGTTGTTAACCCACCGTCCACGAGTTTCGTTCGAACTTGATAAGCAATTTTCCGCTACATGGATTTTGAGAGCACATCACTGATATTCATAAGAAAGACTTTCTTTGGAACATTTATTCTTCTCTTTTAGTGCACAAATCTTTTAAAAATTTTGCATATGAAGGAACTTGTTCAATGACATCTAAGAGAGGAATATTGACTTTGACACCTTAAAGTCTCTAGGATCTTCTCCTCAGGAGGAATATTTCCTAGGCACGAGTCTATCTGGGAATGGAGCAACTAGTTTAAACCTATCAAAATTAGGCTCAGGTTCAGGTTATGGTTCAAGTTGTGAGCAGGTCTTGAATGGAGTTATCAGAATGAGAGAGAATTTGTTCTGGCT
Organism: Asparagus setaceus; assembly: GCA_012295165.1. Classification (NCBI taxonomy): domain Eukaryota; kingdom Viridiplantae; phylum Streptophyta; class Magnoliopsida; order Asparagales; family Asparagaceae; genus Asparagus; species Asparagus setaceus. Next base: position 22,794,318 of record CM022703.1, read on the forward strand.
CAAGGGTTTGACTTGAAGGCATTCTAACTTGATTATCGACTTTCCTTCCCGACCGGAGTGAATGGATTGCATTCACTTGAGCTTGGTAGGTTGAACTTGATCCCGTGTCCTTAGGGTTGGTCACGGGTTGACTCGGAAATGTTCCCTTCTCTCTCTCACTTACAGCATTCGCTAGTTGGCCAAGTTGAGTTTCTAAACGAGCTATGGCTTGAGTGTTGGAGGTGAGAATTTTTCCGGTTGATTGCATGAAGAAATTTAAAGTGTTGGATGTTTGGGTCAACAAGTTCGTGGTCTATGTGGAAGTCTTAATCAGCGTTTCTAATCCTTTTTCCAAGACGTTAAGATGTTTATCATGTTCAGCATTTGGAGGAGTGGAATTTAAGGACTGATGGTGAGGAGACTAAAATGGCAGATTCAATTGTTAAAAGTTGGGTTGAGAATAGAACGGAACTGTGTTTTCCCTAGGAAATTGTTGATTTGAAGCGGGAGTGAAAGTTTGGTTACCGGAGAAGTTTCCCTGGTTCCACGCAAGATTTGGATGATTTCTCCAACCGAGATTGTAGGTTGGAGAGAACGGATCATTCCCAGAATGCTGGAATGCAGTGTTTACCTATCCTAGTGGTTGATTGTTTCCTAAGAGAGGACATTCTACTGAAACATGAGATGAAGAAAGGCAGTTGTGACAACCTAAGACAGAAACTTGATTGATTTGAGCTGGAGCTCGTTCTTTGATTTCTAAAGCTTCTAACCTACGCATGATTGTAGTCATCTTTACTTCAGAGGCTACGTTTGTCTCTAAGAAAAGACCACTGCATTTGGATTGGGGAACTGATGAAATTCTATCATCACTGTGTTCCCACTGCATGGTTTTCTCAGATAAACTCTCTAAAAACTCCCAAGCTTCATCGGCATTTTTCTTCATGAAATCCCCTTGACACATTGATTCTAAGAAAGTTTTTAAAGAATAATACAATCCTTCATAGATAATTTGGCATAATCGCCATTTCTCGAGACCATGATGAGGACGTTAGATGAGAAGATCTTTAAACCTATCAAAATACTTTCAAAAGGGTTCTCCCGAGATAATTTTAAAATTCATAATGTTATTTCGAAGTTTGGTCGTTTTATGAATAGGAAAGAATTTCTTAAGTAACATGGTGATAAATTCATCCCAAGTTGAGATGGAATTTGTAGGCAAGCTATACAGTCATTTCTTGGCCTTGTGCTTAAGGGCAAATGGAATAAATCGGAGTTTGATCGCATCTTTAGTTAAGTCCCTGTTCTTAATCATGAGACAAACTTCTTCAAATTCAGAGATGAAAATGTATGCGTCTTCAATTTCTATTCCTAGAAATTTGGGAAGCATGTTAATAAAATGCGGTCGAAGTTCAAAATTTGCTCCATTGACCTCCGGAAGTTTTATGCAAGAGAGGATTGCATTTCTAGTGGGGTAACAAACATCTTGAAGAACGGGTGAATTAGGGAAGGCCATTTCGTCAGTTTCAAAAGATGAATCAATACGGATTAATCGATTTGTATTGTCCCTAATCCAAGTTTGCATACACCAAAATAAATTCTCTATTTTTTTAAGTAACTAAAGTTAGTTTTTTTTTAAAAAAAAAGAGGAAAGAAAAGAAAGAAAATTTAAAAAAAATTAAAAAGATGGTGATGAGAAAAGAAAAAGAAAAACTTAACTAAAACAAATCAATGCAAACACTTTTCAATCACCCTAACTTCTAAGGTTAAGCCTAAACTTCACTAGACCATCTCCTAACCAAAAATTTCCTTAGTGAAAAGATCAAAGTTTAATCGGGTAATTAGCCAGGTAAGGATAGTACTAGAGTGAGATCAAAGATCAATTAAGTACCTCATTGCTTTGGAGGCTTCATAACCCTAAACCTTGCCTTAGACACCAATTAATCTAAATAAACTTGGACCGGTTCACTTAAGGATTTCTTATTCCTTAATGAGCTCGAATCCTTAGGGACCAACGTCTAATGAGTTTTAGAAGGCTTGGGTTTGTGTAGTGAGAAATTAGTGATTTGTGGGCTAAGAAAAGGGTGATGAAATCCCTCACCTTATCTTGATTAGGGGGTTTTGCCCTTAAGATATTTTCAAGTGTGTGTCAAATCAAGATGCTCAAATCACTTAGGTGAATTCCTACTATTATATGCAATGCAACCCTAGAAATTAAAAGCAACTAAAAAGGATGAAAAAATAAAAATCTTTTATGTTTTATTATGCTCCACAATCAAACAAAGTGAGAAAGGGTAATGTTGTTTGAATTTATTATCTTGTTAGTAATGTCCAAGTGGAGGATAAATTTTATTAGGGTCGACAAAAGTAAAAAAATTTAAATTATAAATTTTTTTAAATCCTAATTGTCTCTAATGTGAATGAACTATCTAAAGGGTGAAATTGAAAATACTAGATAGAAAAGTTACCCACGCAAAAGCTATCCTAGCCTTTTTGAAGGCAATTCTTCAATCTTGAATCTTCAACTCTTAATCTTCAAATTTCAAAGAGGTTCCTTCACTAGAAAATACACAAGTTAAAGAACCAACTATAGAAAAATCCTATGAATAAGTGCCTTCCCCGGCAATGGCGCCAAAAACTTGATGGGAAAATAATGATTACCTCCTAAAGTTGCAAGTATACAACTTATCAAATTATAGTATAAAAGATTGTCAAATTCCACGTGGAAGGAGTTTGTAAGTTTAATCAAATTTGGTCCTTAATATATGCAAGACAATTAGGATTAAAGCAAAGTGAAAGTGGATTGTGAGAGGATAAGAGAGTGATTGTGTTTATGTACAAATGATGAGAATGATAATATTAGAAGGGTAAATGTGAATATGTACAAATGAAAGAAAAGCAAGAGAGATAAGAGATTATGTGCAAATAAAATGAAAATAAGATAAAGAGAGGAGAGAATGATGAAAAACAAAGAAGGAAAATAAAAGAAAATTTAAATAAAAGGAAACTCAAGAAGTAAAAGATGGAGGATTCAATTGGAGATATGAGGAATCTAGAATTGAATTCACTAACTAATCTCATTCATAAATTCATGAATCATTCTCTTTTCACATTCTACTTTAGATTTATTAAGCATAGATTATCAAACCACTCAAGGAAAGCATAACCTATCAAATTATCATCTAAGCAAAATCAATACTCATGAAAAGAAGAGTCAAATAGATAGTAATCCTAGAATTCATAAGCATAACCTATCAAACCATTCAAGATAAGCATAGATTATCAAATTCTTCTTCTCTGATTAGTTCTCTAGTTGATTATCCTAAACATGATCATTTTAAGCACAAGAGAAAAAAGCCATGATTAACAAATAGAAATTAGACTAGTTTCATGCAATCCTAGAATTCCTACAAGGATTAGTTCTACATCTTTGAAAATGAAAGAAACAAGGAGATAGAAATTAGATAAGAAAGAATGAAGGAAATATCAAGAGAGCTAATTACAAGAAGGAAAATAAAAACAAGAAGAAAGATCAACAAAAGAGAAAAGAAATCAAGAAAATCTACACTAATTGCAAGAAAATAAATCTACACTACAAATATAAAGACATTGCAAGAAAGTAAATTACATAAAATTAAATTGCATGAAAGTAAATATTATTCTATGTACAAGAAAATAAAAGATAAGAAAAGATAAACCCACATATTAATCTCTTCATCTTCATCCTCTTTCCATCATTGAACAAAGAGAAGAAAAGAATATGGAGGGTGAAAAATAATTTTATTTATTGCAACAAAAGTTCACAGTTTGGAAGGTCTTCTCAATTAAGAGTAACCCTCCTCTCCAAAAGAAGTTTTACAAAATTTTTCACACTCAAACCTCTCCCCTCAACCCCTATTTATAGCCCTATACAGTGGATGAGGACCATAGGATCAAACTTGAGCTCCAAAGATTAATTTTTGGCCATAGATCAAATTGGTGCAAATCAATCGGTTGGCCAACCGATTGGTCAACCGATTGGTCAACCGATTGGTCAACCGATTGGTCAACCGATTGGCCGAACCAATTTTTAACTTTCGATTTTTGATTTTTCTTTATGAATTTCACATGGGTTCTTCAGTAGTCTTGGGCCTTCCTTTGACTTCGTATTTGGGCTTCAAAAATTGGTAGAAAATGGGAGAGTTGAGTCATTTGGGCTTTTATTCATAATTTCTTCATTTACCGCAATTTCGGACAAAAATAATTATTAGTGATATCTTTATTCATATAAAATAGATAATGAGGGTATAAAATTATAATTTAAATGTGATTATCAGAATTCTAGCAAGAGATAGGCCCAGTTGATGAATTTACCACTGTAATAAAGATTCAACTTGTTGTAGTTGATCCCCAAACTAGAAACTTCCTCAAACAGATAGAGAATGGATTTAAGGGTAGAAACATTGTTCTTTTCACTTTGTAAAAATCAAAGTATCATCGTGAATTGAAGAGATCTAATATCATTCAATCTACCCTTAAGATGAAGCTTAGCTAAGTCTTCTTCTACTGATTAGTTCTCTAGTTGATTATCCTAAACATGATCATTTTAAGCACAAGAGAAAAAAGCCATGATTAACAAATAGAAATTAGACTAGTTTCATGCAATCCTAGAATTCCTACAAGGATTAGTTCTACATCTTTGAAAATGAAAGAAACAAGGAGATAGAAATTAGATAAGAAAGAATGAAGGAAATATCAAGAGAGCTAATTACAAGAAGGAAATAAAAATAAGAAGAAAGATCAACAAAAGAGAAAAGAAATCAAGAAAATCTACACTAATTGCAAGAAAATAAATCTACACTACAAATATAAAGACATTGCAAGAAAGTAAATTACATAAAATTAAATTGCATGAAAGTAAATATTATTCTATGTACAAGAAAATAAAAGATAAGAAAAGATAAACCCACATATTAATCTCTTCATCTTCATCCTCTTTCCATCATTGAACAAAGAGAAGAAAAGAATATGGAGGGGTGAAAAATAATTTTTATTTATTGCAACAAAAGTTACAGTTTTGAAAGGTCTTCTCAATTAAGAGTAACCCTCCTCTCCAAAAGAAGTTTTTACAAAATTTTTCACACTCAAACCTCTCCCCCTCAACCCCTATTTATAGCCCTATACAGTGGATGAGGACCATAGGATCAAACTTGAGCTCCAAAGATTAATTTTTGGCCATAGATCAAATTCTGGTTGGCCGACCGATTGGTCAACCGATTGGCCGACCGATTGGTTTGCAACCAACTCGATTTTTGACTGATTTTTCTTTATGAATTTCACATGGGTTCTTCAGTAGTCTTGGGCCTTCCTTTGACTTCGTATTTGGGCTTCAAAAATTGATAGAAAATGGGAGAGTTGAGTCATTTGGGCTTTTATTCATAATTTCTTCATTTACCTGCAATTTCAGACAAAAATAATTATTAGTGATATCTTTATTCATATAAAATAGATAATGAGGGTATAAAATTATAATTTAAATGTGATTATCAGAATTCTAGCAAGAGATAGGCCCCAGTTGATGAATTTACCACTGTAATAAAGATTCAACTTGTTGTAGTTGATCCCCAAACTAGAAACTTCCTCAAACAGATAGAGAATGGATTTAAGGGTAGAAACATTGTTCTTTTCAGCTTTGTAAAAAATCAAAGTATCATCTGTGAATTGAAGAGATCTAATATCATTCAATCTACCCTTAAGATGAAGCTTCGCTAAGTCCTCTGAGTTCACACTATTGAGCAACATTTTATTAAGAACATCCACAGCAAAAATAAAGAGCATAGGGGACAGAGGGTCGCCTTGTTTGAGACCTCTATGGCAATTGAAGATATTAGTAGAGGTTCCATTAACAATGGTGAAAGATTTAAAGGAGGAAAGAACACATTCGATCCACATGCACAAAAAAGGGCCAAAGCCTCTGGCTCTAAGGAGGGAGATGATGAAATTTCAACTAACACGGCCGAAGACTTTTATGAAATTAATTTTAATGACGCAAGCCTCAATCTTCTTAGAGAAACAACAATGGAGCATTTCATGACCAAGAACAATAGAATCTAAAGTGGATCTACCTGCTTGAAAAGTAGATTGGGAGCTATCAACAAGAGAGGAAGGAAAAGGACTAAGTCTGTTAGCCAATACTTTAGAGAAGATTTTAAACAGACCATTAAGCAACCTGATAAGTCTGAAATCTTTGACACCACATGCGTTGTCTGATTTGGGGATAAGAGCCAGAAAGGAGAAATTAATTTTATGAAGAGAGGAAGCATCCAAATAGAGATGAGAAAAGAAATCAAAAAGATCCTCTTGTATAGTCTCCCAAAAAGATTGATAGAAAAGAATAGAGAAACCGTCTGGTCCAGGGGACTTCTCAAGATGAAGACCAAAGGCTGCTGCTTTAATCTCTTCTCTAGTAAAAGGGGAGTCAAGAGATGGAAGCCCAGGTATAGGGGAGGGGTAAAGGTGTTTCCAATCAAGCTGAAAAGGAGAAGAATGTTTGGCTTTGAAGAGGTTGGAGAAGAAGTCAAAAAAAGCTTTCTGTTTCTCCGTTTCTGACGAGATGAGGGTACCGTCTTGGCTTAGAAAAGGAATGAAGTTTTTTCTTCTATGATAGGAGGAAATTTTATGAAAAAATGAAGAATTAGAGTCTCATTCCTTAAATCAAAGAACTCTAAACCTCTGCCTCCAGTAGACTTCCTCATTTTTAGCTGTAGAGGAGAGCGAATCATGTAAATAATTTCTAAGACTAATATCAGAGTCTGACAGAGGACGAGTTTCCTCAAGAATAGAAAGATGATCTAGTTTCTCCAAGATATACCTCTTGTTATTCTGCAGAGAGCCATAAACATGTTTCTTCCACCATTTAATTCTTCTCTTAAGGAGCTTAAGTTTGAGGTAGAATTTATCAATCGGGGATCCATAACAATTAAAAGAAGACCAACAATGTTCTATATAGGGTTTGAAGAAGGGATGAGAGAATCGTGATTTTTCCAACCTAAAGATAGGCCTAGGTATAGGGCAAGAAGTATCCAAATTGATGAAAGAGTGTTCAGAACAGGAGGAGGGGTAAGAATACTGGACAAGAGAAGGGAATTTAGATTCAAAGTCTGATGTAACAAAATATCTATCTAGCCTTGCCATAACAGGAGAAGACCTCATATTAGACTAAGTAAACTTCTTGCCATTTAGAGGGAGGTCAATCAAAAAGAGAGTGTTAATGAAATTTTTAAAAAGGTTCATATCTCTAATAGAGACCAAGGCAATGGAAACATTAGACTAACTCTCTTTAATTCCCATCAGCAAACATCTTTTTAATCTTTATCAATAGGAGCATAAACAGAGGTCACAAGGAATTTCCAGTTGAGATGTTTATGAAGAAAAACAGCAGAGATAGAAAAGATACAGATATAAGAGTCTAGGCAGTCAAACAAAGAATCATTCCACCCTAATAGCACACCGCCCCTAGAATCTATAGCGTCTAGTTTAAGTCAGGAAGTAATTCTATTACCACCAATACTTTTAAGAGAGAAAGGTCTAATAGTGTTAAGTTTAGACTCTTGAATACCTATAATATTAACTGCATAGAACATGATACCATCTTTAACCAATCTTCTTTTGGACAAGTCATTAAGGCCTCTAACATTCCATGTACCGAGTTTCATGAAACAAAAAGGTCAACGACACAACTAAGAAAAGAAACATGGGGGTTAAGAAAGCCCTCTGCTCTCTCTGACTCCAGAGACTTAATACGAGCCAGACCTTCTAAGGGGATAGGTTCCTTAGCTCCACAATTAGAGAAAATACTGGCCAGTTTATTATCATTCTTCGCATTTAAAGTAAAGAGACTGAAGCTGAGGATGATAACTTACCTCATTTCGAAGACAAAACAAGAGATCTGGAGGCAGCTAGATGATGCAAATAAGCTTTATGACCAATGGCCTTGCCCACCAGCTTAGCCTACCCAACAAGCTTCTTCTTTCTACCCGTGACCAAATATTTAAATCCTGGTGCGATCGAGATAGATTTATCTTTCTTCGATTCCTTCGGTGAATCAGAGGTAGAATCAGCAGTTAAATCAGCAGCAGGTAGAGGAGGGATGGGCGGGATGTTGGAGCCAACCACACCTTGGGCATTCAAAAAAGAGATCCACTGATCTTGCTCGACCATCATATTGTTACCATTCTAAACCACCTCAATTAGTTTGGGTTCGTCCATATTAATACCCACAGTCTGCAGCCCCAAATTGATACGAGACCGCCTGGAATCAAGCCCCACATCTGCAGCTTCCTTAACTGTTTCCTCTAATCCCGCCTTTTTTGAATTTGAAAGTGAATTGGCAATATTACCCTTATCCTTCTCCTTCCCCGTCGGCGAGCCTACCCCTTCCTGACTGGCTGCCTCTGGTTAATCTCTTCTTCCTGATCACCTCTGTCGACCCAGCCTAATTCTGTGGAGGTATTACCCTCCCACTTGGCTTGGTGCTCTCGAACTTCCTGCTTGTCAAAAGCCCTCTCCATAACTGGTTTTTCAATGACTTGAGTGACAGTGTATCCTTCCATCAGGCTGCCGTCAACAGGGAAAATATATCTGAATCTGATCTCCCTAGGGATATCAAATAGGTCCCTGATTTTGATTAGGACCTTGTAATCACTGAAATTGGTGTGAAAAGCAACATCATTAGAGCACATGATGCACTCTCCTACCTCTTTCAAGAGCACCTGAAGAAAATCCCAATCCCATAGATGATACAACAGTCCATAGAGGCGGACCCAGGTCAGAAAAGATTTAGGGAGCACCTTTAGACTGAGATCCTCTCGCCAACGAAAGTTGATAATCTTCATATTCTCAGCTTGCTCAAGCAAATCCTCATTAGGGAATTGTACCAGCAAACTAGTATCTGCTGCCTTAGCTATCTTGAAGGACCAATCCTTCATGTTGAATGGATAAGCGAGCATCTTCCTAAGTTCTGAAAGAGAGGGGATACCCACTGAAAGGTAGAAGATAGCATAAGAGCTGAGGTCTTCTATAACACTTAGGGTATCTGGAGGAAGGTCGAGGACAGGAGGGATGACTTGAGATTTGGATGCAAATGGATAGTCCCGAGATGTGTGACCCTTGCCATGGCATTTGAAACATATGAAATCGCCTTCGGGGCAATCCCTAACCATGTGATTAGTTTTGTGACAAAAGAAGTACTTTTTAGGCGGGGGATGGGGGTGAGATAGTCGTCCTCTGTTAGCAAGGCGATCTCTTTTCCTGTAAACCACCTTAGTCCAACCCTCCTCTTGATCTGGATCCGAGAGTGGTTTGGGCAAAGGAAGAATACCCTTTTTGGAAGATGAAGGGTTAAGAGATAGGTGTTGACTACGATCGTTACTCGAGAAAAGAGATGAAAAAGAGTTTTGGGAACGAGGAGAACCGAACTGGCTGCGCACGTTGGGCTACGTGTGAGCGATGATAGGAGGAAGTGAAACGATTACCGTTGATGTGATGTTGAGGGGCGGTTGCTAGTCTCCATTGCTTACCTCCTAATCTCTCCGATAATCGCCCTCCTAATCTCCCTTTGCCCTCCATCGTACAGTGACTGATTCGATTATACATATGACATTGTCACTCACTTATAATCATGATACTTTTTTGAAACAACTAAAGAATTTGACGGTTTTATATCATAAAAATCCTTTATATTTTTTTATAGCGATCATGTACGATGGTTACTTTCCATTAGGCTTCATATCAAAATCGCTTGCATACGATGTGGTTCTGAGTCACAAACAAGGAGCAAACTTACAAGACTGTCCCCCTATTTTCACAACGAAGGGCTCAAAATCATCCACTCTCATGTGGGTGAGTTTGATAGGATATTTACTCGTTACCTTTGTATGTGATTTAAATTGAGTATGTGACGGTATGTCTGGCAACTCAACTAAAACGGACCAAGTTTTATTCCTAAGCCCTGGTCAAAACCAAATTAGTTTTGGACCAAGTCCTCGCTGGTTCACAACTAAGCCAATTTAGAAACCCCAAGATTGAACTAAACAAAATGGGTTGAAAATGATATCTAATCTTTGCCAATCAAAGAACACTATCTAATTAGACCATATGTTCAAATCTCGCCTATTTTCCAAGAGTTGCCAAACTGACCTTTTACCTTATATTTTTCCTATCAACTCTCGTAGCTAAATGCAAGTATGCAACGTTAGAAGGGCGTCCCCCAAAGCACTAGGCAGTCTCTCCTACTCCTCTAGCCTCTCTCCAAATTTTTCATCTTTTCCCTTCTGACGTTGTAATCTCCATCAATCCCACTTCCTTTCTTACATCAGAAACTGCAATTTCCTTCTTCAATCTCATCATCTTTGGTGTAGTCACTTCTTTCTTGTAGTACATGTATATAGATCACCATCAATCATAAGTCATTAACAAAGTTTTTCCATCCATAGAGCATCTTGTAGGCCTATTCTACTTCTACAGTGTTCGGATCCTCGTCTGCTGTGATCTTAATTGCCCTTATTACATCATATCAAACTGACCCTCACAATATCAGAGGATTTGGTTCTTGGATGTGTAAAAACTTGTGAAAAATTACTATAGTGGGTCTACATTGGAAATTATATAGGTTATGGGTCCTTACATTATTGAACTTGCAAATAGGTCCCTTAAATCATAGAAACTGTGGATTGGCCCTCAGATCATAAGGCTTATTGCAATTTGTTCCATCTTTTACTTTTTGGCTAAATTTGTAAACCGTGGTCGGGTTAGCTCTTAACCAGACGTGATAAATTACTAAAATACGCCATTTATTGTTTATGAGAGAAGAAGATCATTTAGGGAAGATTAAAAAAAAGGTTACAGGCATTTTTTACTGTCGGAGAAGATGATGAATATAAGTTTGAATTTTTAGTTGGCAACTTTTGGGTTTAAACGCGTTAAAGAAATGGATAGTTAATTAAATAAAAACAAGTGTGTACTTGAATCTTTCGTTAAAAAGGGTAAATATTAGAAAACCCTCTTCATTTTAGAGAATTATTAGAAAATCCCCATTAACTTTCAAAATATCAGAAAACCCCCCTTAACTATAGAGATTATCACAAAACCCTCCCTTTAGCTTTCATATTTTATTAGAAATTCCCCCTATAACTTTGAGATTTTATTAAAAAATCTCCCTTAAATTAAGGGGATTTTCGATAAAATCTCAAAGTTAAATGGGGTTATGTTTTCGATAACCTCTAAACTTAAGAGGATTTTCTCATATTTTAAAAGTTTAGGGATTCGATAACCTAAACTTAAGGGGATTTTCTCATATTTTGAAAGTTAAAGGGTGTTTTCTGATGATCATCAAAAGTTAACGCGGGATTTTATGATATTTAGCCAAAAAAAATTAAGGGTTTTTTAGATATTAGTCCCTTAAATCTGATCTATTTTGATATTAGTCCCTCAAATCTGAGTATTTTGATATTAGTCCCTCAAATTGCTTTAAGTTGTTGATATTAGTCCCCCGGTTAGTTAGGGTTAGGGTTAGAGGGGAATATTCTGTTAAAGTTAACTTGAACACTGTTCATCTTCTCTAACCAGCCTCTTACCACAAAACTTGAAATTCCTCGGCCTCAGCTGCGCCTCCTCCTCGTCGGCGTCACAAGCGCTTCCTCCTGCCGCAGCCGCCACGGTGCGGTCCTCCGCTGACCCAACCTCATCCACATCCTCCGCAGCCGCTGCAGCTGTCGACAATTGTGTAGCTCTGACGGGATCGGTCCAGACAGTGAGTTTCTCGATAAGTCGAGGTTCTGGATTCTCGGCAGGTTGCATATTTCGGGCGGGATATCGCCGGTGAGGTTGTTGTCGTAGAGGAAGAGGGAGTGGAGGGAGGTGGCGTTGAAGAGCTGGGTGGGGATGGAGCCGGAGAGGCGGTTGCCGTGGAGGTTGAGGCGGCGGAGGAAGAGGAGGGAGCCGAGCTCGGAGGTGATGTAGCCGGAGAGGTTCTTGAAGGAGACGGTGATGCCGACGACGCGGGGGGAGGAGGAGCCGGAGATGTTGGCGCAGGAGATGCCGGGCCAGCGGCAAGGGTCGGAGTCGGAGTCGGACCAGGAGGAGAGGGAGGAGGTGGGGTCGGAGGAGACGGCGGACTTGAAGGCCAGGAGGGAGATTTGGGGGTTTTAATGGGTAAGGGTATTTAGGTAATTATATGGTTAAGCTTAATCTAACCATGGTTAGTCTTAATCTAATCATAGTTAAGACTTTTAAAGGGAGATAGTAGCAGAAGGACTAATATCAACAACTTAAAGTAATTTGAGGGACTAATATTAGAATACTCAGATTTGAGGGACTAATATTAAAATAGATCAGATTTAAGGGACTAATATCTTCAAAACCCAAAAATTAAATGGGAAGGAAAATTATCTTCAGTGGATTTTTTTTGGGTAACACTTGAGCAAAAGTAATGACTGATGCTGACATTAAGGGAGCAAAAGTTGCGAAAGGTTTTTTGATCCAGATGGCAATAGGGGGCTACAGTTCTGCTAAAAACAGCCTCTTGGATTTCGGGAGGCAGGAGTACCTAACTTTGGTTCTGGTGAAGTTACTGCTCAGCTCTTGGGGACCTGACCATGGCCCTATTAAATGATCCTTTGATGATTGTCGTTAGGCATAGCTAGTAATTTAGGATTAGGGCCATGGTGCCTTGAAGGATCGTTTTAAAGCTTTTACGTACATTTTAACGTTTTAAACTTTTAATATCACAGAGTGTCATTTCCATTTCACTTTTGTCAAAAATTCTTGCTACTCCATCACAATTCTAAAGTTATAGTAAACATTCAGAGTTATAATTTAATACTCTAACATGCTCTCATCACATGCTGAGCTTTCTTTTCATGAGTTAAAAACTAAGTTCCTGTAGTGCTGTCAATATTTTAGAATCTATTTTAAATTAGCGGTCGAAAACTGAATCTAGATTGCTGTGATACTATCTTAAGATTCTGCCACCATACCTAAACTCCAAAGTTATGATGAGGATTTGATTGAGGCTTATACTTTTATATTCTAAAGACATTGATATCCTCGCTCAAATTTCCTTCAATTTTGGGGTGCATTTTACCGAGTTGTCAAAGAAAAAACCACAAACCTACTATTCAAATGGTAACATATATTTTTTTATCGTTACACGCAATTCTATCTAAAAAAAAAGTATCCAGATGTTGTAAATATGAATAATTGTCGTCACATTATGCACCATAGAATTCATAATTTCTTGATTGACCGGGGTGCAACAAAATAGTATTCGAATGTAGTGACATTCTTATTTGCTATGATACCAATATGATTCTTGTATATCTATATCGATAGCATATGGTTCCACACATACACATCCGAAATATCCAAATATCTGTTTTTAATTGTTTTAATCCTTAAATTAATAGATTTGAAGTTAATCAAGAGATCTAATTTTAGGTTTTGGATGTAACAAACATATTAATAAACTCTAATGTATCATATGGGCTATATATTTTTCCAATGTTATCGATTTTCTCATATCCATTTTGTATATGCATGTATATTCAATTATATTTATCTATATGTATATACATATCCATATCCGATTTTAGCGGATATGGTACAAGTTTTCCTTACCGAAACAAATTTATACTTGCATCCATGATTGGTAAACAAATAAATAATGCAATAAATATTCTATCCGAGTCTTATCGAACCATATGCACCCCTACTACTCATTGACATCATTTTAAGGATAATCTAAATAAGTTTGTGGTATAATAGCAAAGATTGGGTGAATTAGGGAATCAGAGTCAAAGTAAAATTGACCTCCAACTTCCCAACACTACCATGAAAATTTTTCAAGCAGTGATTAATACACATTGGGAACTGCAGAGTAATAAATTCCATCTACCTCCTTCAGACCCCTTCACATGTTCTCACTTAACTTATCTATGACTAACTACTCAAAAGTATGGGCCCTTTTTTAGTTATTTCCCTTGCCTCTGTAAGCAACCTGAGCTCTAGCTCTGCACTCTACAGAGCCTATACAAATCTATTTCAATCCCTTGAGAAACAAAAAGGATACAAATTTCATGTATATGTGATAACTGAATGGAGTATAAGAGAGGCTCTGCTTTGTTACCAAAGGTTTGAGATACAGACTAATCATAAGGTTTTCAAGTGTGCTGTCCTGGACTGTGATTTTTTTACTTGTAGTTGAAGCAAAGCCACTCATCAGTCGAAAAGATTGGGAGTCGAACTTGTGAGAGATTTTTAAAGGAAGTAGAGAGCTAGTCTTTGAAAACAAAAGTTACTGCATCTAGCTTACTAACCTCCTCTCTTCTTTCTCTTTCTTTCATGATGAGGAGAGATGGTAGCGTGCAAAAGAGAGTTTGGCTCTTTCTCATTGTTTCTTGGGAGATCATGATTTGGGTATCATCGGCTCAAGCTAGGCCTTTGACTCAAGGTAAACATGAATTGATGCTTCTCCTTTATACACTTTTTCTTTTTCTTTTTCTTTTTCTTTCTTCAGAAGTTCTTGAATGTATCATTTCTAGTAATTTATCCTCAAGTTTTTACCAGTCAACTGATTGTTCCTTGTCTTTTTATCATCTCTAGTGATTTCTAATATTTTGAAAGTTACATCATACACCATTTAGACTTAGTTTCATTTCATTTTAATATTATATACAATTTATATGAGAATGCATGAGCACACAATATTCCGGTGACTAAAAGTTTACAGTCAAATTCATTTGTAGAAATAAAAATGAAATGTTCAAACTGCCGCAGTTAAATATTTTTGCTGGGATATTATATGACCGCTACAACTCTAAAAAGATTTTCTATAATTCACCTAAACATGCATGAATTGATTTTGTCTAGCATTTGTTAACTCTTTGCTTACTGTTCTCTCTAACAGTACAAGAAGCCAACTCAACAACGACAAAGGACGGGGGAATAGAGAGAGATGATAATGTGGAGCGATTGAAGGAGATGGCTAGGGTTGGATCAAGGCCACCCAATTGTGAGCATAAATGTTGGGGTTGTGAGCCTTGCATGGCAATTCAAGTGCCAACCACAACTGACCATTTGAGTCCTCAATATGCAAACTATGAACCTGAGGGGTGGAAGTGCAAGTGTGGCTCTACAGTCTACAACCCATAGATGTTTAGGATCGAATGATGATATCATCCTATACTATATGTTGTACAAAGGCAAAATGTCATGTTTGTTGGTACTTTTGTAGTTGGTACTAGCTATGGCTATAGACTACAAAATGTTTGTCTCATGAGATCAATGTCAAGTTTAATTTTTTCCTTGTGGCCAAAACTCAAAAGTGCCTTTGTTTCAAGAAGTGTGAGTTGGTTCAATTTTCATGGAAAAGTATCTACTAGATGGTATACTATAGGTTGATGATATGTACTCTAAGGGGGTGTTTGGTTCACCACTTTGGGGAAAAGTTTTTGAAAAATAGCAATTTCGTAAATAAATTTTTTTTTATAATTGAATTTTCATGTGTTTGGTTCACTCTAGATTTATGGAAAACATTTCCTAAAAAATATATAATAGTTGGAAAATAATTTCCTAGCTTTTTGAGAGGAAATCTCATGGAAAACTGACAATATTATTAAAAAAGTAATAAATCCGTATTTTTTTACTTATTTTGAACCAAATAACTTTCTAGAGAAGAAAAACTTGACATTTCTTAAAAGTACAAGGCTCATTTTCTTGTTTTGAACTAAACACAAGAAAAGGAAAACTTGTCCTTTTAACTTCTCAATATTTTATTTGGTGGAAAATATTTCCTATAAAATGGGTGGAAAATATTTCCTATAGTTGAGTTTTCCATGAACCAAACACCCCTAAAAGAAGTGAATCCTTTTAGTGCCACATGAGAGATTTTTATGCAATTTAAAGGGCTCTGTAGATATTAGACCCTCGGGTCTGCAATTATTCTATATTGGTCCCTCAAATCTTCTATATTGGTCCCTCAGATCTTATGAGGTCTTGCAATTTAGTTCTTCAATAGCCAAAATTCCATTTAATTTGTGTTTCCTCTCAAAACCCCTTCGTATTAAAAAGATCAAAAAAGAAAAAGAAAACATTAGTTGGGTAGTTTGGTCATTTGAGAGACTAAATTGCAAGACCTCTTAGGATTTAAATAGTAAACAATTTGAATACTTGAGGGAGTATTATAGAATTATTTAAGATTTGAGGGACTAATGTCTGAATAAATTTTTTTTACAAAGATGCGTGATTAGAGGGTATATCTTTTCCTAAAGTATTTTTAATGTTTTTTCAAAAGAAAGCAAAATGTAAAGTAAATATACTTCAATGCATGTTATTTATAGAGATTATAGTGACCAATTGCTTGTTCTTTCCTTCACGAGGTGTTAGCCTTATCCATTGAGGCTGGACCGTTGCCTTCTCTGCTTCAATATGATCTTGGACACTTGCAAGCTTATCTCATATTATACCAAGTTTTATGTGACTTCCCTAGATCACTTACTCTTGTTGAGTAGTTGCCAAATTCCTATCCTAATTGAATCTAAGGGCCTATTTGGCAACCTTTCAAGATTGGACCAGGTTTAAGTGTAGGTCTAATTTTTATACAGTCTGATTTTGAGAAGAGTTCAGTTTGGGTAAATCTGGACGAAATCTGGCTCAGTTTTTCTTAGGCAAAAAAAAATATACTAAACATCTTCTATTTTGATCCATCTGTCCTTCGATCAAAGTAGAATCAGTATAATTTTAAAATTGCACCAGGACCCGTCCTGGCCAATTTTTGTGCAATTTTCCAGAATGAGCCTAAGGGATAAGTCTCAAGATTAATGAGCAAGCCTTTGATTATTCATAGTATTCTGGATTCCCTCCTACTTGGAAAGAAAAGCTGAGAGTTATCCACCTTAATTAACTAATTTTGAGAATTCAAAAGAAGACGGTAATTTGGAAAAAGCAAAGGTTTGTTTACTATATTGTTCATTAAATATTTAGAATATTCAGCAATATTTTATCTCTTGGTCCGTGTTGTTTCTTGTTTGGGCTTTTTCTGTAGACAATAGTTTTTATTTGGGCTTTTCTGAAGTAAAAATACTACGACAAGCACTATTCAAAAGTATTGTTTCGATACTCTGATAATAGATATTTTAATAATTTTTAAATGATAGAAAATAAAAATAAGCTGGAAAATAAGAAGGGTACCCTTATCTTTTCCTGTTCAACTTTCAAATACTAATCAATACAACAGATATTACATTGATGCTCAACCAGAATGACATCTTTGGTCCAGTGCATAGCATTTACACCAATCTTTGGGATGTATAAATCTCAATTACATTTACAATCTGCACCTCAGAAATTTTAAAAGTTGCACCCCATTCTAAAAGCACCAAACGCTAAGCCTGAACATTAAAAGTCCTAGTATTTAAATTTCCAACAATAGAGTTTCATGGGCCAAACATTAAAAGCCCAAAACTACCACTAAAAACCCAAATAACGTAAAATCCAAACACCCCCTAAAAGAAGTGAATCCTTTTAGTGCCACATGGGAGATTTTTATGCAGTTTAAAGGGCTCTGTAGATATTAGACCCTCGGGTCTGCAATTATTCTGTATTGGTCCCTCAAATCTTATGAGGTCTTGCAATTTAGTTCTTGCCAAAATTCCATTTAATTTGTGTTTCCTCTCAAAACCCCTTCGTATTAAAAAGATCAAAAAGAAAAAAGAAAACATTAGTTGGGTAGTTTGGTCATTTGAGAGTCTAAATTGCAAGACCTCTTAGGATTTAAATAGTAAACAATTTCGAATACTTGAGGGAGTATTATAGAATTATTGAAGATTTGAGGGACTAATGTCTGAATAAATTTTTTTTTTGTACAAAGATGCGTGATTAGAGGGTATATCTTTTCCTAAAGTATTTTTTAATGTTTTTTTCAAAAGAAAGCAAATTGTAAAGTAAATATACTTCAGTGCATGTTATTTATAGAGATTATAGTGACCAATTGCTTGTTCTCTCCTTCATGAGGTGTTAGCCTTATCCATTGAGGCTGGACCCTTGCCTTCTCTGCTTCAATATGATCTTGGACACTTGCAAGCTTATCTCATATTATGCAAAGTTTTATGTGACTTCCCTAGATCACTATACTCTTGTTGAGTAGCTGCCAAATTCCTATCCTAATTGAATCTAAGGGCCTGTTTGGCAACCTTTCAAGATTGGACAGGTTTAAGTGTAGGTCTAATATTTATACATTGTCTGATTTTGAGAAGAGTTCGGTTTGGGTAAATCTGGACCAAATCTGGCTCAATTTTTCTTAGGCAAAAAAGAACTACTAAACATCTTCTATGTTGATCCATCTGTCCTTCGATCAAAGTAGAATCAATATAATTTTAAAATTGCACCAGGACCCGTCCTGGCCAATTTTTGTGCAATTTCCCAGAATGAGCCTAAGGGATAAGTCTCAAGATTAATGAGCAAGCCTTTGATTATTCATAGTATTCTGGATTCCCTCCTCCTTGGAAAGAAAAGCTGAGAGTTATCCACCTTAATTAACTAATTTTGAGAATTCAAAAGAGAAGACGGTAATTTGGAAAAAGCAAAGGTTTGTTTACTATATTGTTCATTTAAATATTTAGAATATTCAGCAATATTTTATCTCTTGGTCCATGTTGTTTCTTGTTTGGGCTTTTTGTGTAGAGGATAGTTTTTATTTGGGCTTTTCTGAAGTAAAATTCTACGATAAGCTCTATTCAAAAGTATTGTTTCGATACTCTGATAATAGATATTTTAATAATTTTTAAATGATAGAAAATAAAAATAAGCTGGAAAATAAGGAGGGTACCCTTATCTTTTCCTGTTCAACTCTCAAATACTAATCAATACAACAGATATTACATTGATGCTCAACCAGAATGACATCGTTGGTCCAGTGCATAGCATTTACACCAATCTTTGGGATGTATAAATCTCAATTACATTTACAATCTGCACCTCAGAAATTTTAGAAGTTGCACCCCGTTCTAAAAGCACCAAACGTTAAGCCTAAACATTAAAAGTCCAAACATTTAAATTTCCAACAATAGAGTTTCATGGGCCAAACATTAAAAGCCCAAAACTACCACTAAAAAACCCAAATAGCTTAAAATCCACCCCGCCCCAACCCCCCCCCCCACCCCAACCAAAAAAAATAAAAAAAAACAAACAACAAAAGACCCTCAATTTCATTTTCCTCTGTTCATGGTATTTGAAAGCAACTTTCGAAGGTTCCGTTTGATTTTAGAAATTTTGTTCAATTCAATTTTCAATATTTGAACCCAAAATAACCAAACCGATTGCTCTCGATGTAATTATCTAAAGCCCACACTCTTTCTAGGTGAATAGATAATTAATATTAATATATTTTATGTATCTTAATTGATAAATATTAGATTTTAGTTTGTAAAATAATTGATTTGACAGGTTTTTCTCTCCGACTTAGAATATGACATGAGGGAAAGATTTGAAGGTGTAATAGTCTTGTAATTTACCTTTAAAAGTATCTAACTTAGACATGTATATCTTCAAAACTAGGATTGAGCAAACGGTCGGTTCAATCGGTTTTAAGCATTTTTGAAGAAACCGAACCGAAGCGATGCAATAACAAAACCAACCAGAACCGAACTGAATTATTTCGGTTCGCTTCGGTCTGTTCATTCAGTTCTCACTGGCCCCAAACTCAAAGAGCAATAGGCAGCCAAGCAAGAAGGTGGAGGCTTTGATTGTCATCGCAAGTACAAGGTAAGATGAAGGAAACTTAAAAATGAAGAATGATGAAGAAGAAGGAAGAAGAATGAAGAGGAGAGATATTTAAGCTTGATGTGACATTTGTGTTGACCGGTGAGAGAAAAAATGAGGATATGGTTGGGCTTTTGAGTATTCGAGAGAAGATGACAAAGAAATCTAATACTCTCTCTCTTCTTCATGGAGGGCGGCTAGCATTAAGAAAAGCCTCAGAAATCAACACAACACCTGAGCATTTTGAGTGGGCCCTGTAGAGAGTGGAAGAGTGTACTATTGGGTGAGAATGAACTGGGTATTTCTTATGGCAGTCGGGTTGATAGAAACCGATTTGAAATAATTAAAACCGACCTGAACCAATTGACTACCGAAACTGATCCAAACTGTCGAAAATCGGGCGCTTCGATCAGTTTTTTTGTTTCAGCCCGAGTTTGGCACTACCATACCCAAAACAGAACACGCTGAATATTGTTTCAAACCAATTTGATTCGGTTCGGTCCAGTTTTAAATCGAGTTCGGTTCGGTTCATTTTGACAAAAAATAGTCATAATCGAGCAAACAACTGTTTGTTTACCCCTATTTTTAAAAGATTAAGTTATACTCACAAATTGCTGTTTTAAATTTTTAGACTTGAATTTAAGAAAAAAAAAAATCTTCTAATTCATTAATGAATTATGAATGTGCTTCGTTCATCATCTATGAAAATCATAGGTCCTGTAATGATTTTTGTTTGGATTTGATCCACACCGCAGTCGGCTTCAAAGAAGGATGAAAATATACCATTTATTATTTAAAAAAAAAGGTTAAAATATACCATTATCTGAAGCAGACAACATGGACAATGTTTCTAAACAATAAACTATCTATCCTAAAAACAAATTCAAATTAACTTGGTCTATTTTGGTGATAAGTTCACTCACAAAGTGCAGCACCTTCCTTATTAATTATCCTCCCAAATGAGTATTAATTTAAAAAGATATGTCAATTTTCTCAAAAAATAAAAAAATAAAAAGGTAAGTCAATTTTTATTTCTTTAATGCCATCAGGATAACCCTTATCCAAAAAAAGTTCTCCATAATTGTAGACACGTCCATGCATAATCAGTACCTACGGTACATATTTTGTATAATATATGATATATCCCTAGTTCTTCTTGGACTATGCCATAAGTATGGATTTAAGACATTAATGCTCCCACCAAGGAATCATCCATATATGAATAAACTTTGATGACTGCTTTGAAAACAATTTTGATTATGATGTTGCGGTTAGTTTGATAGGTTGGAGTTATCATCAAACTAAGCTCAACCTATCATAATCAAGTTGTTTTCAAGGAATTTATCAAAGTTTATGCATGATGTTTCCTTGGTGGGAGCATTAATATCTTTAACCCATATGGTTCTGATGCAAGCAGCTAGCTTTGTTGTGTTTATAAGTTGAAAGTGTCCTTTATTGTTCTCTTTGGATTCCATTTCTTTTTCATTTTATTAAAAGTCTCAATCAAATATTATGCCAGGATGCAGGGAGTGATGTTCAGATTGAGAAATACTTGCTCGACTTAGGGTTTGTAAACTTCGGGGGGAGTGGCAGTTTATCATGCTATCGAGAAATTAGGTGACAATAAGCAATCTATGAGTCTGAGAATGTCTACAATTAGTTATATGGACTAATACTACCGGCTTATCATAATAGACCCATAAACCATAGTTTTCTGTATGATTTATGTAAATAATATCAATTTAAGGTGTTTATTGAATGAAGACATTATTGGTGAGTTATAAAGATTCTCCACAATCAAGAATAGAGGATCTCTACCCTCCAAAAATTATGAGTGTAATATAAATTTTATTGTGGGTCCAGCCCAATTCGGATTCACATGTGTTGGGTCGGTTGAATCCTATTTAGAATAGGGATTTTTTTGGACCTTTTCTAATATGAAAGATTTAGAGGACCTAGAGAAAATGTTACTTTGTTAAGGGAATTGGGTACACGTGATTACCAACAGCCTGTAGTTGATTTTATTTTAAGAACTGAGAACAGAAATCGAGAGCAATATTATTCTTGGGCGCGGATTTTAAGTTTTAAGACAGGGAGAGAGAGAGAGAAAAATAAAATAGAGAAAAAATTGATTTTGGGATTGCTTCTCCGATTATAGTGGTTCATACGTCATTTTCTTCAGAATGATGACATCGTCAAGAGTACGTTGTTGGTTCTCCACAGGTCTTGGAGATTTGTATTGAGATGTGTTTTAGGGTTTTGGTGCTTTGAAGGTAACACCGTATTTTCTCTTGGATTTAATCTTCAAGTTTGGATATAGTTTTGAGGAATTATATTCTTGATTAATAGTGAAATATTTCTCTCTTGATCGTCCCGTGAGTGTAGGCACGATTTGCCGAACTATGTTAAATCTTGGTATTTTCTTGCGTATGATATTTTTTTTGGTGCCGCCATTTATTTCTTGTGTTCAATTTCGCACATTAAACTTCATAAAAATACAGACAAAATTCAGGGAGTGTTGTAGATGAATATGTTTTATCACATGTTAAACTTGGATAAACCGAGCAAAACAACTCAGTTAAACAATTAGATAAATCGAGCAAAACATGCTCAGTTAGTTTTCAATGAACTTAAGGGTTATAATCTCATATTCTACATGCTCTCGTAAGTTGAGTGCCCTTTTATAGGTCTTAACCTAAACTCACACATTTATATTAATTTTTTTTTGTCAAAATATGGACTCACTCATAAATATTTTTTTTTTAAATCCATCTTGGATTCGTGGATTTGAATCCCAGTTTGCTCTGTTACTATTTTAAAGTCACTGTTACTATAACAAAATCATATAATTATGATAAGGGTTGAGTTTTATGAATTTATAATTGTACAGGATACAACTTCAATAAGATACCGAAAACACAAATTTATAGCAAAAAAAATTTATCTGTTAGGCTAAAATTACAAAAAAATTAAACATCCACGCCTTACCCATGATCCTCCTAAATATGTAAACTGCATTGTGCAGTATCTTTAGGAGACATTAGTTTTATTATATTTCATTAAGGATCTGTTTGTTTGCATGGAAGTAATTATGAAGTAGCTAAAGTAAAGAAGGTAGATGCTAATTCTACTACTACCATGTAAAAATATATATTTGTTTATCTGAAAAACCTACTTCAAATACTTCCTTAAATGCTGATGTGGCGCCTATGTTTCATCTCTACTTCCTAAAATATTTTTCACCTCTCAAGACTAGGAAGTAGCCCGGAAGTAGGTGAAATGAACATTAATCAGAAAATAATAAATTTTCTTATTAATATTTTCTCTATTAGTTACTTTCTAACAACTTCATTTTGCTATCCAAACAAAAAAGGGAATAAATAATAAGAAGTAGTATTTCCACTATTTCAAAAAATATGTGAAACAAAAAAAATTACTTCCACTACTTTCTACTTCATAAATTTAGAAGTTACTTATTTAAACTATTTTCTACTTCGGGTACTTCTGTCAAACCAAACGGGCAGCCATAGTATTCATAGGGTATCCAATTCAGATTGGGTTAATTACTTTGCAGACCAAGTCTATTTCCAAATATGTATTCTTACACAAAGCGCATGTTTGGCAACTGAGAAGTAAATGGAAAGTGGATCCAAAACTGAAAAGTGTCTCCACTTTCTAATTTTTTCCCGATTGGCATTTGAAAATTAAATGGAAAGTGAAAGGTGCCACATCAGCATTTTAGCCCATTTTACTTTCTCCAAAAATTGAAGAAAGTGGATAAAAAGTGAAGAGAGATGAGAGAGAAAATATATTTTTAAATTTTTCACGCATTATTTTAGTTGTATATGTCCTACTTTCCATAATAACTAAATATAACAAGAAGAAAGTAAGTGCCACATCAATTCCACCTCATCTTTCTCTCTTTATACTTTTTATAATCCAAATAAGATTTTGTAAAAGAGAAAGTAATAAGAAAGTACATTCTTGAAAAAGTACTTTCTCTTTTTTGGACTTTCTATTTACTTTCCGCTTACCAAACATGCCCGTGAAAGAGAGATCTCCCTTAATACAATCAAAAGTGAATGATAGTCTTCATTAAAAAAAAGTTGGATTGATCGTTGAATTTATCTTCCACATAGACAAAGTAATTAAATGCCGATTAATTTTCAACTATGCAAGAGACAAATTAATTTTTTATGGAAATTTCTTCAAGACTCGGGGATTCTTCACCGGCAAGTTTGCTTTGAATCTAAAATTATTGCCCTAATTGGTCCAAACATTTTGGAGTACCAAACTTTGGTCATCTACAGTTAACTAATATGAGGTCATGGCTTTGCTCTATTAAAATGAGACTTATGTTGGGTGCAGAATAGATCAAGTCAAACCAAGACCTCAATTCCTTCTATACAAAGTCAATTTATTATAGTCAGTTAAAGGTTTAAGTATTGCTAAACAGCTGTCGAGTGTTTACTATAATGAAAAACTTCGATAAAAGTCAACTCGTCAAACAAAATGAAGAAGATTAGTTTGTTGCATCTTGCATGGTGATGTAAATGAATATCTAAAGGCCTAGACATTTATGCTAATTTTGTTATAACTTTTCTAAGAATTTCATAAGATATATTGACAATTTTGTCATAAAAACAATATATCTAGATCATCAAAATATTCAGCTCATAGCTGATGATTTGAATATGTAACATTTCAATAACAAACCAACCAGACTAGCTCGTTTGTTTCTTATAATTAGTGAAGGCTGATTTTGCTGCTAAATTAATTTTTGATTATTGAAAATTTTTAATTAACTTTAATATTGAACTTGTCAAAGGAAAAGAAAAAAAGAACAGAAAAAAAAGAAGAAGAAGAAAACGTTGCTGCTATTTCAAATAATTGGTCATACGGTGATGTAAGTAAATACCTAAGACTAAAATCAAGAGCTTAATTATGATTAGATGACGTCAGCGGGTATGTATTAATGGCCTTGCCTCACAAGTTTTCCAACTGCCTTGCTCCCTAATCGTAAATGACGAATCTGACTGTCGAACGCGGCAGAAGGAGCGCGTGCAAAAATATACATTCGGCAGTCTCCCAGTCAAATCAGCATGCGCGGGTACAGTACGCTTAGTTGACGGGTTGCATTTTGCCAAATTATACAAAAGTAGGGGATTAAACTAAATTCTGCCATCATTTTCATGGTTTGGAACTTTTTTTCTTCCTTTCAAATCTTTGAATATGCTCGCCTATATAACTTATCAATGAAGGATGAATACTTGATAAATGTTTGAATTTTAAAAGTACAGTAAATGCAAACATTTGTTGTAGGAAGTTAGTCTCAATCATGGTTAGGTTAACTATATTTTTATTATAGGAGATGCATTTTCAAATCCAATTCCAATGTTTGGCTATTGGTTAGTTAGAAAAGCGGTTGGTTTTATATATATATATATATATATATATATATATATATATATATATATATATATATATATATATATATATATATATGAAAATGCTAAAATGAGATGGTGAGCTCAAATTTTTATCGTGAGCTAGCCCAATCGACTACTTGAAATGATGATCGACACCGCCCACCGTGATTTGCACTCATCATGATCTATATGTAGAAAAAATTATATTGTTTTGACATTTTTAACCATTGATTTAGCTACGTATAAAACGGACGGCTGTTAAACTGTCTGAAAAATTAACATATCAAAGTAGTTTGATTCATACTCTAAAAGGCTCCAAATTATGTGAAAATTTTATCACATATACTTAATGACGTGTTGAACAAGATGTACGGTGCCGATCATGAATTTGATGAACCGATTAGTCTAGCTCACGATAACATTTGAGCTCACCATCTCACAATAGCATTACTCTCTCTCTCTCTCTATATATATATATATATATATATATATATATATATATATATATATATATATATATATATATATATATATATATATATATATATATATATATATATATATATATATATATATATATATATATATATATATATATATAAATTAATTTATGAACTTAAGTTCATAATGAATAGTGGTCTTGTCTAATACTCATCTTGCTTTGGGATCCGTGAAAGATATAAAGCCCACTTTGAGATTTGTGCATCACAAATCTCAGAAAGATGAGTGGATAAAAAGTGCTGTACATGTCTCACTTTAAGTTAATAAAACTCTATATATATATATATATATATATATATATATATATATATATATATATATATATATATATATATATATATATATATATATATATATATATATATATATTACGAAATGTAATTCCATTATATATTAATCAGTGTTTGTAAATCTGTAGCTGTAAAAGACCTATATTTTTAAAGTTGGAATCCACTTGCTTATGACATGTAATTAGTTTTTAAGTTCCTTTTTAATTAATGAAAGGACTTACATTATCTTTGCAGTCGATTTGACTACATGCAACAAAATAAAAATCTAATTATTATTTTCAACTATTGTTGCTAGTCAAATGTCGAGATATAAATTTGTCCTAATATTCTTGATATAGATCTATATCTCTTATTGTTTTTGGATACCCAGTTTGGAATTGTATCCAAGATCATAGAAGCCATATTGGAACCCCTAACCGTCCGGATCACCCATGGTGGGTGTATCTCTTATTGTTGTTTAGCAATAAAGAGAGAGGAATTTTATATTTCACTTTTATTAAGGAAATTGAGGATAATTCCGGTACACCTAGATTATTATACCAACCAAACAACTCCATAATGAAATTGGTATGATATTGTTAAAGTAAGAGAGAGAGAGAGAGAGAGAGAGAGAATCTTGGGTAAATTTCTCTTAAATTGAATGTTGAGTGTGCACATATATTTATACAAGTAGAGGAGGATGAGGTGTGTTTTCATAACCAATGTGGGACTAAAAACCCACTACTAACACTATTATAAGCACTATTATCAACAGCCCCCCTCAAACTCATGGTGGATCAAACAAAGTGAGTTTGCGTACAAGAAACTGGAACCGATAAACATGCAAGGCTTTTGTGAAGAAATCGCAAACTTCGTGTGGATGAGACATGAAGTGATAGAATTATTTTATCTTTGATAACTTATTGTGAATAAAATGGCGTCGATCTCAATGTGTTTGGTCCTCTCATGAAATCTTGGATTATTAGCAATCTGGATGGCACTCTTATTATCACGGTATAGAGGAGTAGGAGTGAAAGCGAAATACGAAATCGAGAAGGCGATGAAGATGAATAATCTCTTTAGGCATTGTGGACATTGCGATACTACGCCTCGGTCTTTGGAAAGAGCAACAACATCTTGTTTCTTACTCCTCCGAGGAAATAAGAGAATCACCAAGAAATATACAATAACACGTGGTAGACTTCACGGTAGTCGGATCACCACCGTCGACATCGAGAATATGCACAAAGCTCTAACTTGGATGTAGCGAGGAAGCGAAGAGACCGAGTGCTAGTACCCGGAGATACCGAAGAATCCGTAATAAAGCGACATAGTATCTGAGCGTGGGGCACTAACAAATTGGTGACAAAACCAACGGCATGAGAGATATCGGTCGAGATGCAGATAGACCAACCGACCAACAAGATGTCGATGCTCGGGTAGGATCGGATAGAGGCTCACCATCGATGAAGCGAAGTTTGACATTCATTGGAGTGGAGTATCGGCAGTTGCATCGTCGATTAGCTCATTTCGATCGAGAATATCGAGAGGTACTACGTTGGGACGATATTACACCAGCCAGACCTTGAGAGATTTCTAGACCAAAAATACGAAGAGATCCAAGATCCTTCATGTGGAGCTGTTGTTGCAAGCGAGATTTTTGCGTATTGTATACCGCCACATCGTCACTGTAATGATCATATCATCTAGATAGATAAGTAATAAAACTCGCCGCGAGGTAGTACGAACAAGCGAGAAGCATCTTGATGACTTTTGATAAAACCCGCCTTGAGCACGACATCACGAAAACACTCAAACCAAGCGCGGGGTGCCTGCTTGAGACCATAAACAGCATGACGAAGGAGACAAACATGTCCCAGAGGAATATTAGACCCTGGAGGCGGTTGCATAAATACTGTCTCAGATAAAGAGCCATGAAGAAAAGTATTTTTAACATCCATCTGATATAAGGGCCAACGATGAGCAGCAGCGACCGCAAGGAGAGTACGAACAGTGGGCATTTGAGCAACAGGAGCAAAGTCTCCTCATAATCAATACCTTGTTGCTGAGTAAAACCTCGAGCCACTAAACAAGCTTTCCGACGCTCAATGGTGCCATCAGGATGAAACTTGAACTTATAAACCCATTTACTGCAAATAAGAGGGATCGGGGAGGACGAGGAACAACATCCAGTATGAGTTCTTGAAAGGCTTGAAGTTCCTCAGCCATAGCCTGTCGCCACTCTGAAATTTAAACTGCCTCTTGAAAGGACTTTGGTTTAATGGTAGTATGAATGACAGCAAGAAAATTATGAAAAATAGGTGAATAGAAAAATGAAACATCTAGAGGCGGGCATGACATGTAGGCATTGCCTCGACGAAAGCAAGAGGAACCTCAAGGGGAAGATCTTTGGCCGAGGCGTGGAGATCAACGGTATGTTACAGGTGAAGGCGTAATCCATGGAATAGGGATTAGATGGTGTAAGAGAAGGCTCGGGTGAGGAAGAGTCAACGAAGGAGAGGGAGATGTCGGGGAGATCTCGAATGGAAGCGAGGTGAAGAAGTGGGTGATCGGTGATGGGAAGCATGATCGGTAGAGTAGAAATTAAAGTCATCGAAGCGAAATAATATGGAAAATCCTCTTGGCCCGAACATGGCGAGATATATGAACTTCGGCGAGTTCTTTGGATCATAACAACGATAACCGATGTTCGAACTAATTCCTAAATAGACACAAGAAATAGCTCACGGGAGACAATTTATCCGTTCGTGAGATGGCGAAGAACAAAACATCGACAACCAAAAGCGGACTAGATCATAGCGAGGAGGATGAGTTTAAACACGACTATAAGGAGTAGCACGAAAAGAGCTAGATGGGGTGATATTAATGGCATGAGTCAGCGGTGAGAATGGCCTCGGCCGAAGCGGCGAAATAGTGTAAGAAATGAGTATGGATCGAGCAGTATCAAGGATATGACGATGTTTGCGTTCAGCAACACCATTTTGCTCATGAGTGTAGGGACATGACTGTTGAAAGATAGTCCCATGAGAGGACATGATAGAGCGCATGGTAGAGGATAGGTACTCTTTGGCACAATCAGAACGGAAAACTTTAATACGAGATTGCCATTGAGTGAAAATCATAGTAGTGAAGGCTTGATAAGCAGTAAGCATGTCAGAGCGATTCTTAAGAAGGTAAACCCATGTAAAATGAGAGAAATCGTCGATAAAACTAACATAATATAAGTAGCCAGATGAAGAAGGCAAAGGAGCTGGCCCCCAAATATCAGAATGTACTAAATCAAATAAGGAAGTGGATTCAAATGTACTCATTTTAAATGGTAAAGCAGTGAATTTAGCCAATTTGCAACTAGTACATGACTCAATACTAGAACTAGATGATACAGGACCAAGTACCCCAAACTGAATAAGACTCTCCAGCCTTTTATTAGACACATGACCAAGTCGTCTATGCCACAAATTGGCAGGAAGCGAGGTAGAGGGTTTTGATGAACAAACAGAAGCAACAAGAGAATGTGGACGTATGGACTCTGGAAGATGAAGATATTTTAGAAAATACAGATTGTGCCTCCTACGACCCACCCCAACCATCTTGCCCGTCTGTGGATTCTGCACAATACAAGTATCAGAAGAAAATGAGACAAACAGGCTAGCTATACATAAAGAGTTAATAGAAATTAAATTCAAGCACAGCTGAGGAGCCACATAGACGGGACCAAGTGTTAAGCGACCAGATGGATCATTTTGTGGAGTAATAGAGCCATACTGAGTAATGGACAATGCTTGTCGGCGGTAGTGTAGATGGGGAAAGAAGATGAAGTGAAGACGGATGATAAAAGTGAGGCATTACAAGTCATATGAAAGGAACAGCCAGAGTCAAAAATCCAGAGATCATTCATACCAGAGACCGAAGGATTAGCTGAAGAACCAGAAAATGCATACCAGAGATTTGTGAGGCAGATGTGGAGGTGATATGCTAAAAAGCATCAAGTTGACGGCGAAGACTTTCAATAGCTTGAATAGTAGAGTCGAAGTAGTAGAAGGTATAGCATTGACCAACAATCACGGTGTCACGAGAGGGTTGAGGCCGAGGGGTCGCGACCACGACCGATGCGAGGAGCGTAACTTCGGGATGAAGCTTGAAGCATGTCTCAATGCGGTGTCCTTCCTTCTTGCAATATTTACAAGAGAGCTTAGATCGAGCACTGTGGAGATGGAGCATATGGAGAAGTATGATTCATAAAGGGAAGCGATATGTGAGCGAAGCGATCTCGAGAGAAGAGATAGGAGTGTCTGTTGACAAATTGAGTCGTGCAGTCTGCTGTCGGGTCTCATAAGCATTGAGAGCTCCCATAACTGAGGCCAAAGTCGGAAAGTGAGGCTGATGAAGTAGTTGATCAGCCATAGTTGAATATTCAGGAAGGGACTGAAACAGTTGATGCACCTCACGCCGTTCGTACCAAGCTAACCAGTCTTCATATGTGGAATTACGTCCAGGAAGCATGGATCGTAATTCTGTCCAAAAACCTTGTATTTGTCCAAAATGGGACTGCAGAGAGGAACTATTTTTGCATTGTAGAGCAATACATTGCAGAAGATATGCCTCCCGTGCACCCGAACACTCGATGAAGCTTCGGTGAAGCGATTCCACATGGCGGCGAGAGGAAGCGAACCAATCTCGACAGTGAGACCAGAGCCAACACAGCAAGTGAGATAATCCATGACACGAAATTCCTACAATTGCCAGTCTGAACTCTCCTTGACATAGAGAGCACGAGCGGTCTGAAGATCGACATCACTACTGCCAGAGGCAGTAGTACTAGATGAAGCAACAATACTGATGGACGGTGGAACTGGTCCCGTACTGGTGAGATGATCAAGCAAACCAGAGCCACACAAGGCATTAGTGACCACCCTGCTCAGTCACTTTGATCATTGAGGGGCAAAGGTGGTTTAGGAATCTTCTCTGAAGGAGCCATAACAGTAATGTCGAGATGTTGAGACGTTCAGACGTCGAGACGGCGATGCCGCTAACTTGAGACCGAGGCGGTTTGTTTTCTTGCGATGAAAAATTTCGTGACACCTCCGGTGCACAAAGGGCACAACAAGAGAGCTAGATCACAATAAGAATTTTCATCTCACTAAGGAAACAAGAATCTGAAGCTAATATCTCAATAAAGTGAGATATTAGCTCTTCCTCTCAGTTCAGAATTGCGACTGTCGAGGAACCTAAAAGGTTATTCTGGTCGGCGAGATAATGCAAAAGAACACAAAAGTGTTAAAAAAATTATTGTAAGGAAAATAACTCTAGCTCTGATACCATGTTAAAGTAAAGAGAGAGAGAGAGATCTTGGGTAAATTTTTCTTAAATCGAATGTTGAGTGTGCACATATATTTATACAAGTAGAGGAGGGTGAGGTGTATTCTCACAACCAATGTGGGACTAAAAACCCACTACTAATACTATTATAAACACTATTATCAACAGATATAATTAAGGGTTAATTACAACAAACTCCCATGAACTTTTGGAGAGTTGCAGTAAGTCCCCATCAACTTTGTTTTATTACACTAAACCCCATGAACTTTTGGGGAGTTGCACTTGACCCCCATGAATTGTTTTATATCAATAAATTTCACATAAAAATTTCTCATTTAATCTCTAAATTAGCACCATCGATTCTAATACCTCACGCGGCAAACATGTGCCAAAAAAAGGTGGAAATAATTTGTTAGTTCCAATTTTGACTTATTTTTCCTTTTTAATAAAAGAGTATTTTTTGGGACCAAGAAAGAATTTTTCGTCTTCTTTTTTTGTCATGTGCTTACCAGTTGCATGTTAGAGTCGATGGTGCTTATATAAGGATTAAAAAAAATTTAGGTAAAATTTAGTGAAATAAAACATTTCATGGAGGTTATATGAAACTCCCCAAAAGTCCATGGAGATTTAGCGTAATAAATTTTTTTTTTGATCGGTGTTTACTGCAACTCCACAAAAGTTTATGCGAGTTTTCTGTAATGAACCTTAAAATTAACTTACAAACAATCATGACCAAACCATACACCATACCACTGTCTGATAAGTTTTGCTCATTAGGTATTATGAATAGGTTGATCGCTTTTCAATCTTGATCATCTATCATTTATTTAAGGATTATGATCTGTTTTGAGTGAAGAGTGAAAATAAGTGCAATTCGTGGGATGCAAAACTTTGGTTATATTTAGAATAATTAATCAAAAATCGTTTGAATATCATTGCATGATTTATCATTGATGAAGCGATCTCTTCACTGTCATAGACCCAAAATGGTTCCAACGTGTAGATATATGGCCTTTGAGAGGATCCAAATTCTAATATATTTATATGGTGATTAAACATAGGCTCCAACACCACAACTCATCACATGTTTTGGCTAGCACATTTCTT
Organism: Asparagus setaceus; assembly: GCA_012295165.1. Taxonomy (NCBI): domain Eukaryota; kingdom Viridiplantae; phylum Streptophyta; class Magnoliopsida; order Asparagales; family Asparagaceae; genus Asparagus; species Asparagus setaceus. The sequence goes on from CM022703.1 coordinate 22,826,731, forward strand.
ATCTATGCCATCCTGGAAAGGATCCTCTTGTTGATTTAAAAAGTACATGCAACGTACATAGTCAGCTCAATGAACCTCACCAATTTCTAATTGCTCCTAAGTCAATTCATTAAACTAATGGGCAATAACCCATTGAATTAGCATTTCTAATGTAAATTCTAGGAGTGTAATGCATCTTGTCGGGGAGTGAAGCTCTCAAGGAGAAACTTCATGCAATTTTTTAGGTGGAAAACAAAATGTGATGCCAAAACAATGCATCTCAACATGTCAATGTGGCTACACTGTTTTGAACAGGGTGCAAATACAGTGGATAATAATGTTAGGAACACGACCAAAAACCTAACTACACATCAGCAATAGAAAAAATGAAAGATGGAGAAACTATTAGTTTAGACATGCAAATCTTAACGAGGTTCGGCAATCAATGTAATTATATACCTTCGTCCTTGGAGTATAACAAGGTCACTGTACCACTAAAATAAGTAATGAAGGACTACAGACTATCTCTCAAACTCTAGTCCCATCTTTCTACCGTCTCACTTTCTATCTCTTTGGATACAAAAGGATAGACGACTGAAAATACATATTTTATAGCATAGCCTATTTGTCTATACCAATGTATAGAAACACCCTCAATAAGGATAGACGACTGAAAATACATATTTTATCTGCAAATCAGCGATCCTTGTCAATGGTTCCCCTACTAATTTTTTTCAGTGTGGCCGTGGTCTTAAACAGGGAGATCCATTATCTCCTATGCTCTTTATCTTGGTTGTTAACGTTCTCAATAAGATGATTCTTAATAGTGTCAATGCAGGGGATCTCTCTGAACTCCATCTTAAGGACCCTCTTAACTCTATTAGATCACCGCAATTTGCAGATGATACCTTGATCTTTTATAGAGCAACCACGGAAGACATCTCCACTCTTAAAATGATTTTTTTATCTCTTCGAAGAAATTTCAGGGTTGGGTATTAATTATGCTAAATCTTCTCTCTTCTATTGTGGTAAAAATCCAAACAGGGGTGCTTCTTTTGCTAACCTAATGAGATTGTAGGCGTTAAAAATTGCTTATCGGTGCAGAACAAGACTTCGTAGCGGTGGGTTGATAGCCGACGATCCATCCGACGGCCACCCGTAACGCCGACGGATTACTCCGCAAAACGCTGCGAAAGCGAGTCGACGAACCCATGAAGTGAGTCGGTGAGGCGACGAATGGGAACGACGCTGTCGTGGAGAAAACCGACGGCGAAGCTCAGCGAGGCGAGTTGGCTAAACTCAAACGTCGGCGAGGCGAATCAAGCTGTACTTAGTCCGTCGATGCAAGCGAGCCGTTCGAGTTACGGAAGTTGATCGGATCTGGACTCAAACACAGCGGCGACATCACGGAGAAAAACCAAGCCGGAAGACCGGAAGCGGCGAAAAACGACTTCGAACCAGCGTAAATGGGACCTCGGCCAAATGGCGAGGTGGCTCGGCCAACATGGCCGAGCTACCTCGACAAATTGGTAGAGGTACCTCGACCACTATGGTCGAGCCACCGCCAACTCCGCCGAGGTGGCTCTACCAACATGGTCGAGCCTCCTCGCCAGTGGTCGAGGTGGCTCGCCAACATGGTCGAGCCTCCTCGCCAGTGGTCGAGGTGGCTCGCCAACATGGTCGAGCCACCCCTTTGAGATGTATAAATAGGGGGGGTCTTGGTGGTTCAGGGTCGGATTTTGGGGATCTTGGACTCGGGATTTGGCTTGGATTTTGGCGGACTTCTGAAGAGCCCTCGCGAGATCTACGACGCACGGTTCCGAGCACCGGCGAGCTCAAGTCCAGTCGACGTCGGATCTATAGGCGAAGGTAAACAAACTTCGGGTCGAACTCTGAGATACCCTCTAGGTTAAGCTTCGTCTTAACCTCGGGGATAGCTGCGTGATTTCTCCTTGTAGATCTCACCCGCTCGGCGATCCTCTCCTTCGTGAGTGTGATCCCCGGCGATCCTCTCCTTCGTGAGTGTGGTCCCTCAGCGCTTCGCTCCTTCGTGGAACGAGCCCCTCTACGCCTCAGTTCCGTAACCCGGTTTACACCAGATCGAATTGCGCGGTAGTCCACTGACGAACAAAAGTCCCCTGCACAGCAAAGAACCCACGCAAGTTTGTGATCCCGATAATAGAGATCCTCGTGTTTGTTCACAAAAGGAAGAAAGTTGTAATTTTCGTTTTCATTGTAAGCTGAAATATAAAGGCATTTCTTTTGTTTGAAATTTTGTTGTAGGCCAGCGAAGGCGTACCGCGAGTTCAAGCGAGCAATGAATAACAAACCAACTTTCCCCGCAACAAGCCGGGCGACCATTAAAGAGAGAACGGCTTCAGAAAGAAGCCGCCGTGGTCGCAACCGCGATCCCGATCCCGGCCATCGAGGAGGTCGAAGTTCGAAGTTCCACCGTAAGAAGTATGAAGAATACCTCTCCTCCTCGTCGAATCAGTTCCCCATAAGTCCAAGATGGTCTCCGCTGCAAGGAAGACCCGATCGCCTCGATGCGAGGCGCAGAAAATCCACCACCACCGTCAAGGCTGCGGACAACGGTGGTTCCCTCGCCCCTAACAACGCCAAACTTTAACCCCCGCCTTCAGTGGGGTCGATTCGCCAATGGCGCCGCGGACTCTCCAAGAGAGCCCCGCCGAGGCGACGCCACCGGCAAAACAATTAGCCGGCAAAAGAATCAACGGATGGGGTCGCTATGGCGGATCTAAGATCAAGTTGACTCGAGGTTGAAGTTCGAGATCGAGCGCATTCCTACAGCCGGGACGAATGAATGGGTCCGAGTCAAACGGAATCGCTCCACGCTTCCAGAACGATCCGAAGCGCTGCCGCTAGCACGCCGGGCTTTGTGCAACAAGCCCGCGAAGTTGAAGAGGAGGCGCCCGGTCGCCGACAATCAGCCTAGCTTGGAAGCCCAAGTCCGTCGAGGCTTCAACCTTCGAACCCAAAGATCCAAGCCTAGCTCGCCAAGAAGCCAACTCCTCGCCCCTGCTCAAATCGAAATTGTGAGCACTTCAACAAAAGTGGCATCGACGCCGGTTACCTCCTGTTCGTGACTCAAATTTCCTACGGTTAACTTCTCGCCACGACCAAAGAGCTTCCCGCTAAAGATCGCTTAGGTCCGTAAAGGAATCACGGTCACTCCCCGACGGGAGTCGCACCCACAAAGACAAGAAGAAACCTCGCAATGCCGCGACCGGCTTCAAATCAAGTCCGAGCCCGCCGGAGATTCACACTGGCTCGCACGCCGCGGGCGAAAGTGACTTATGAAAGGCCTATTTGTTCTCGAAGGCGGCTCTCATCGGCGATGACAACGTTATACACGAGAAGTCGTGCCAACCACGATAGGTTGCTCGGTATTCATACCGACGAAGTTGTACTATCGTCTTTGGGGTACAAGTAAATCCCAGAGGAACGCCCTTAATCAAACATGCCTTGTTTGTGCTCGAAACGATCAAGGCGGTGTTATCGAGTGCAATCCGCTAGAACGACTCGGAAAGGCGTCGGTCTTTGATAGGCTCGGCGAGAATGCGAACTCAAGTCAAGGCGCTTCCGTAAGAAAAGATGGGCCGTATGCATGAATTGCCGAAAGTGTTACCATCAATATGACCAGAGAGGGATGTCGCCACGCGTCGCTCCCGGCATCGCAACGAATGACTCGATTGCGATCCCGACCGTAGATCACCCAATTATCGCAAAATGCGAAGGGATTACCCTCGAGATGATGAAGTGTCGGATCTTGGCTCCGCAATGGCTTCGATAATACAATTTCAAAGATAGGACAACCTCGCGAAGCGTTCATGATCAGCGGAACAAGTGTCCCAAATGCTTGAAGAGGCCCTAACCAAGCAAAAGGACAACTTTAAGCTTGAATGGAACCGCCATGCCAGATGAGAGCAATGCATGACCAACAGATCAGGCGATAATGAACCGCCAAAGCGAGCCAAGTCGTCGTAATAATGTCAACTTAACGATAGCGCATTAACGACAGGGAAGGAGGCCAAAGCGTAGGTGATCGTGGCCGCCAAAGAAAACGCTAGCGATAACACCGTCATTCCTCCCCAAGTTTACCCGAACGAGACGAGGGGAAAATGAGAAAATAAAGACCTCGAGCAAAATCAATACTTTGATTTCCGCTCAAGAGGTAAAGAAGACGGTATACCATGTCCTTACCAAGGGAGTGGGAATCAACTATGCCGTCCGTCGATGCAAGCGAGCGTTCGAGTTACGGAAGTTGATCGGATCACGGACTCAAACACAGCGGCGACATCAGGAGAAAAACCAAGCGGAGAGGCAGGAAGCGGCGGCTTCGAACCAGCGTAAGCGGGACCTCGGCCAAATGGCGGGTGGCTCGGCAACATGGAGCTACCTCGACAAATTGGCAGAGGTACCGCTATGGTAGAGCCACCTCGACCAACACGTAGTAGAGCCTCCTCGTGGCTCGCCGGTAAACATGGTAGGGCCTCCTCGAAGCGCGAGGTGGCTCGACTGGCAATGTGAAACCTCGACGGTGGTAGGGGTGGCTCGACCATTGGCGAACCACTTGCTGAGATGTATAAATGGGGGTCTTGGTGGTTCGGTCGGATTTTGGGGATCTTGGACTCGGGATTTGGCTTGGATTTTGGCGGACTTCGAAGAGCCCTCGCGAGATCTCGGCCTTGCGGTTCGAGCGCCGTGAGCTCAAGTCGATCGGCGTCGGATCTATAGGCGAAGGTAAACTTCGGGTCGAACTTCTGATACCCTCTAGGTTAAGCTTCGTCTTAACCTCGGGGATATGCGTGATTTCTCCTTGTAGATCTCACCGCTCCGTGATCCTCTCGCCGTGAGAGTGTGATCCCGAGGCGATCCTCTCGCCGTGAGTGTGGTCCCCTCGGTAGCCGTTCCCTTGGTGAAGCGAGCCCCTCGTCTGTAGTTCGAACGGGTTTACACGGGATCGAATTGCGCGGTAGTCCGCGAGACGAACAAAAGTCCGACGGGCAAAGAACCCGCATAGCGAGGATCCGGATAATAGAGATCCTCGTGTTTGTTCACAAAGGAAGAAAGTTGTAATTTTCGTTTTCATTGTAAGCTGAAATATAAAGGCATTTCTTTTGTTTGAAATTTTGTTGTAGGCCAGGTACCGCGAGTTCAAGCGAGCAATGAATAACAAACCAACTTTCCATGAACAGGCTGGCGACCACGGTGGGAAAACGGCTTGACAAAGCGTCGTGTAGCCATAAGCGGATCCGATCCGGTCATGAGGAGGGTCGAGTTCGAGTTGACCCGGAAGAAGTATGAAGAATACCTCTCCTCCTCGAGATCAGTTCCCCGCAAAGTCCAGATGGTCTCGTGCAAGGAAGACCGATCACCTCGGAATGCGGGCGAGAAAATCCACCACAGCCCGTAGTCAAGGCTGCGACAGCGGTGGTTCCCGGCTGCTTGGCCAAACCTTGAGAACCCCTGTCCCGCGAGAGTCGGTCCGCCAATGGCGTCGTGACTCTCTCGAAGAGCGTCCGAGGCGGCGTCGGCGCTGGCAAAACAATTAGCCGGGCAAAGAATCAGCGGATGGGGTCGCTATGGCGGATCTAAGATCCAAGTTGACTTCGAGAGGTTGAAGTGCGAGATCGTAGCCGATTCCCGGTGACGAATGAATGGAGTCGAGTCAAGCGAATCGTTCCGCAGCTTGAGGAGCGTATCCGAGGCGCCCGTAGCTCCTCAGCGCAAGCACGGGCTTTGGTGCAACAAGCGGCGAGTTGAAAGGGAGGCGGCCGAAGTCGTCGACAAATCGGCTAGCTTGGAAGCCCAAGTCCGTCGAGGCTTCAACCCGGCCGAACCCGCATCAAGCCTAGCTCTCGCCCGTGACCAACTCACTCCCGTGCTCAAATCGAAATTGTGAGCACTTCAACAAAAGTGGCATCGGCCAAGTTACCTCGGTTATGCACCCAAATTCCGTGAAGCCAACTCGCCCGCGACCGGCGGGCTTCCGTTAAAGATCGCTAGAGTGCGCTAAAGGAATCACGGGTCACTCGATCACGAGTCGCACCCACAAAGACAAGAAGAACTGCATTTTGCTTTCGCCGGGCTTCAAATCGAAGTCAGAGAGCCGTCGATTTCACACTTTCGCGTGCGATGTGGCCAGTGACTTATGAAAGACCTATTTGTTCTCGAAGGCTCTCATCGGCGATGACAGCGTTACACGAGAAGTCGTGCCAACCTGCGATAGGTTGCTCGGTTATTCATCGCAGGTTACTATCGTCTTTGGAAGTACTAAGTAAATCGAAGAGGCGCCCGAATCAAACATGCCTTGTTTGTGCTCGAAGCGATCAAAGGCGGTGTTATCAGTGCAAGCTGCGCTAGAGCGACTTCGGAAAAGCGTCGGTCTTTGATAGGCTTCGGCGAGAATGCGAACTCAAGTCAAGGCGCTTCCGTAAGAAAAGATGGAAACCGAGGCGATGAATTGCGAGTGTTACCATCAATATGACCAGCGAGAGGATGTCGTCGCGTCGTTCGAGGGCATCGCAGCGAATGGCTTCGATTGCGATCCGGGATGTTGACAATTATCGCCAAAATCACGAAGGATTACCCTCGGATGATGAAGTGTCGGATCTTTGGCTCCGCAATGGCCACGATAATACAATTTCCGGCATAGGACAACCTGGCGGCGTTCGCGATCAGCGGAACAAGTGTCCCAAATGCTTGAAAGGCCTAACCAAGCAAAAGGACAACTTTAAGCTTGAAATGGAGCTGCCATCTGGCCGGATGAAACAATGCATGACCAACGAGATCGGCGATAATGAACCGCCAAAGGCGAGCCAAGTCGTCGTAATAATGTCAACAGATAGCGACCGGACGGGGAAGGAGGCCAAAGCGTAGGTGATCGTCTTTGCTTTCGGCAAAGCGCTAGCGATAACACCGTCATTCCTCCCCAAGTTTACCGAGCGGATAGGGGAAAATGAAAATAAAGACCTCGAGAGCAAAATCAATACTTTGATTTCGCTCAAGAGGTAAAGAGGTATACCATGTCCTTACAGTGGGAATCAATCCCGTTATCCGACAAAGTTCACCTCATCAACTTTACGCCATTTGGCGGAAAGGGATCACCCACTCGACACTTGATCTACTTCAAGTCTCATCTAGGTGTTATCTCGACGCGAGCCCTTGATGGTTCGGTCATTCGTTGGCACCGCCGTTGGGCTGCCTTGATTGGTACCGCCGTCTCAAACCGAGGGCGTTAATAGGTGGGATGATATGGAGCCATGTTTCTCACCAATTTCTTCGGCGATGACACGGTATCCATCGGTTCTTTGTTGGGCGAAAGAAAGGCGGAAGCGATGGATAACCGTCAAGAGGTTGAAATAAGGCAATGAATGCGAGAGACCGATAACGAAAGTTCATTCTCAAACTTGTCATAACAACTTGTCATTGGGCGTGTTGGAAGCAATAGAGCTGCACCGTCGAGACACGGAAAGATTTGGATCGTGGAGAGCAAGCCGGCGATTCACGGAGGAAGAGCGGAGAGGTCGACTATGGTGGATGCTCACAAGAGAACTTTGTCCCCGTGGCAAAGGTAAAGCCGGCAAAGTCGTGAAGGCGCTAATCAAGCGTTGACAACCCAGCAGCGGTCGCAACAGCGTGCACCACGGCAATCGCGGCCTCAATGGCGCCAACAAACTGGTCGAAACCATCCGGTTCGAGGTTTCCCAAAACTTACTCGTTCAGGGCGAGGAAGTTCGAGCATCTTCAAATACCTTCGGGAAAACAATAAAATCCGGTTGCCCCAATTGTAAACCAGGAGGCAAACAAGGTTCTGAGATCCTAAATGCATTGCTTACCGCAGGCGGTACATCATCCTACAAAGTTACGCTACCATCTCAAGGACAAGATTGAGGCCTTGATGCGATGTTGGAGTCATTACTCCAAAACCCTCTAAAGAGAAGAAGGTGGGAGCAAATCACGGTCTCTATAAGCTTGGATCAGTTCCTTGGTTGGTTCCAACCGGCGCCGGTTGTGAAGGTAGGAATGAAGATGGTGAATGAAGATCCTCACGAACAGCGTAAGAAGGGGCTCGTCCGCACCACGGCGACAAGCGGAGAAATCCTTTGGGTCCACCACGACTTCTTTGGAAGGCGATCGATGGACTACATCCTCGGCCATAAGAAGTCCAAGGAAAAGGCAAGCTATGCCATCTGCTTGAGCAATTCGAGAGAAGAATGATGAAAAAGTAGCCACCTTCCAATTTCTGAAGAGGCGGAAGTCTTAGCTACTAGGAGCGGACACGAATATAGCTACAAATATCAGGAGCTCAAATCCAAGCGCTAAGACACTTGTCAGGCTGGGGGTGACCACGACTCCTCTCACTCGTGCGAGAGAAAAGCGGTGAAGCAAAGGAGAAACGCCTCAGGTCGAGGAAGCTCAACTCCGCGGTCCGATTCAATCGCCCGATTGTGAGGATGGCCAGAGAACATCGAACTCTCCATACCGTTTGACGTCATGGCCGGTTGGCGAACATCCGGCGAATAACTCTCTGAGTTGCTCCGATTGTCAAAGAAGCAGGAAGCTCTACAAGAAGCTGGCGACTCACGAGGTGTTTCTCACTTTCGGATCAAGCCGATTAGGAAGAATCGCACAACAATGCAACAGCAGCCAAGCACTTCCCACGCATTACTTTTACAAAGGAGGATATGCGGGCGAGATTCAAACGATGGCGCTATATTTCCGCGGGTATATTGGCTCTAGTGAAGTTAGCAGGATCCAGTCGATCCGGGTTCATTGTGAGCATTATGCCCTGCGCCTCATGTATCACCTTGGAATCCCTTGATGGTGGCATCACGAACACAATGATCTATGGGTTTAACACCGGTGGTCTCGGCAGCTTGGTAAGATCGGATAAAGTGCCAAATGGGAATTTAAAGTCGAAGTCACACGCTATGTGATTGGCGAGACTTCCTATAACTTATTGTTGGGTGGACCTTGGATCCGCGGTAGCGTTATAGTCCCATCTACTCTTCATCGGTGTCTCAAATATGTAGACACAAATAATGAGTCAAGGCGGTGGTGTGGACAAGCGGCCGTTTAAGGGGTGGAGAATTATTTCTTGATTCTCTCCTCTACGGTAATGAGTCGGCGAATCATCGGCCCAAGGCAGACGGTGAAGAAGGCGATTCGAAGCGGGCTTGATTATAGTGGTGGTTTTGTTTTAAATGACATTGTACCCTTGTAATCAATCTTGGCGATGAAGAATCGTCGGATGAACATTATGTAATTGGCAAATTGCCGATGAATCAATAAATGGCGATTTAGAGTACCCTTTGTCTTTGAATGATGTAATGGCGAGTTTATACAGCGATCGAGTTGCACTTACCAACTTCGGTCTTCTTGCTTTACACAAAAGCAATTCCAAGACTCCTTTGGGACAACACTCGTCATCCCACGAAGATCAAGTATTGAAAAGACTTGGTTTACGGAAAAGGAAGCAGGTTCAAGCGAATCATTTCTTAGAAGAAGATGAAGATGACAGCGGGCCTATCCTCAACACATTGGATATAGTCGGAGACAGGTATCATGAAGAAGTGGGAAGTGCGACTTGACACAAGGAGAAGGTCTATGTTTGGTGAGGTCCTCGAGTCCCTCCTAAGCGGCATATGTCCCAAAGGGAAGCGGATAACTACTATGCATTTAGAAGGGGATTGGGATCACGAATCCTCCTCGGAAGATGAATGCTCATGGCTAATTGATGATAATCCATGAGGGAGGCGGACATTACGTCGATTCTTGACTTGGGATTGACACCGACCTGGAGAAGCTTTCAAGGCTTTGATGTCAAATATGGCTACATTGATCCTGCTGCTACTATGAGGTGATGAAGATATGCCAACATGGGAAGACCCATGGATCCATCAACTCGAGAGCGGTTTGGGGATAGATTGAACAAAGAACCCCCACTAGGGCCGAGGTAGTCGAGTTAATATGGGTGATGAGGGCGTCCTAAGCTCATAAACATCAGCAATACTCTTCCCTCGGAAGAGAAAGAAGAGTTGATCGCCCTAATCGGGGAGTATATTGATGTATTAGCTTGGAGTTATGAGGACATGCCAGACTCGACCCTAATGTAGCGACACATCGCCTCAACATCAAAGCGGATGTCAAACTGTCAAGCAACGCAAAGGCGGTTTAGATCCACAAATCTTGCAGGCAATCGCTGACGGTGAAGAAACTCATAGAATCGGATTCATCAAGGAAATTCAACATCCGGATTGGGTGGCGAATATAGTCGGTCATGAAGAAAAATGGGTCGATTAGGACTGTGGTCGACTACGAGATCCAACGCCGCTTGTCCCAAAGATGACTTTCTCTTCCAATCACCGATGTCATAGTTGACAACACGTGTGGATTTGAAAGAATGTCCTTTATGGATGGCTTTTGGGGTATAATCAAATCAAGATGCACCCCGATGACGCAAACACACAATAGCTCGTAACGCTTCCATCGGATATATTGCTACACGGTCATGCCGTTCGGCCTCAAAAATGCCGCTAAAACATACCGAGAGCAATGGCGGAGATTTTCGGGATCATCTTCGGAAAAGGTCGAATGCTACGTCGGCGACTTGGTCGTGAAAAGCCGTGACAAAGGAGATCACATCAAAGATCTTAGAACGGTATTCGAGCTCATGCGGACTCATCAACTAAAGATGAACCCTGCCAAATCCTTCCTTGGGATGTCTAGTGGCAAGTTCCTTGGCTTCGTCGTCACCGACAAAGGAATCCATGTCGATCCTGATAAAGTAAAGGCGATTCAAGAGTTGCAACCTCCGAGAAATCTGAGAGAACTCAGGGGGTTACAAGGGCGATTGGCGTACATCCGACGGTTCATATCGAACCTATCAGGAAGTGCCAACCGTTCTCAAGTTGAACAAGAAGAGCGTGTCGTTTATTTGGGGCGGCGCATGTCGGCGTTTGAAGAGATAAAATTGTATCTCGCTAAACCTCTGTTCTTGTTGCACGCGTCGGAAAACCGTTCACGATCTACGTCAAGGCAGCGGATCACTCGTTAAGCGCCTTACTCGCGCGGGGCGGCGGCGGCGGTCCGCGAGCGGCGATGTATTACTACATCCTCGGACCATAAAGTCCAAGGGAAAGGCAAGCTATGCCATCGCTTGACAATTCAGAGAAGAATGATGAAAAAGTAGCCACCTTCCAATTTCACGAAGAGGACTGAAGTCTTCGCTACTAGGAGGCGGACACGAATATAGCTACAAATATCAGGAGGCTCTCCAATCAAGCGCTAAAGACTTGTCGGTTTGGGGTGACCACGACTCCTCTCACTCGTCTGCGAGAGAAAAGCGGTGAAGCAAAGGAGGCTTGACCGGGTCGGAAGCTCAACTCCGGCGATCCGATTCAATGCCCGTTGTGAGGATAGGCAGGAACATCGAACTCTCCATACCGTTTGACGTCATGGCCCGGTTAAGCGAACATCCGCCGAGAATAACTCTCTGAGTTGCTCCGATTGTCAAAGAGCAGGAAGCTCTACAAGAAGCTCGACTCGAGGTGTTTCTCACTTTCGAGATCAAGCCGATTCGGGAAGAATCGCACAACAATGCAACAGCAGCCAAGCACTTCCCGCATTACTTTTACAAAGGAGGATATCGGGGCGAGATTCAAACGCGATGGCGCTATATTTCCGGGTATATTGGCTCTAGTGAAGTTAGGATCCAAGTCGATCCGGGTTCGTGAGCATTATGCCCTGCGCCTCATGTATCACCTTGGAATCCCACCCGATGGTGGCATCAACAAGCACAATGATCTATGGGTTTAATACCAGCGGGTCGGCAGCTTGGTAAGATCGGATAAAGTGCCAAATGGGAATTTAAAGTCGAAGTCACGCTATGTGATTGTGAGAGACTTCCTATAACTTATTGTTGGAGTGGACCTTGGATCCGCGGTAGCGTTATAGTCCCATCTACTCTTCATCGGTGTCTCAAATATGTAGACACAAATAATGAGGTCAAGGCGGTGGTGGACAAGCGGATTTAAGGGGTGGAGAATTATTTCTTGATTCTCTCCTCTACGTAATGAGTGAATCATCGGTGAGGCACGGCAGACGGTGAAGAAGGCGATTAGAAGCGGGCTTGATTATAGTGGTGGTTTTGTTTTAAATGACATTGTACCTTGTAATCAATCTTGGCGATGAAGAATCGTCGGATGAACATTATGGTAACAGATTACTAGATGAATCAATAAATGGCGATTTAGAGTACCCTTTGTCTTTGAATGATGTAATGCGAGGTTTATACAACGATCGAGTTGCACTTACCAACTTCGGTCTTCTTGCTTTACACAAAAGCAATTCCAAGACTCCTTTGGGACAACACTTTCGTCATCCACGAAGAAGATCAAGTATTGAAAAGACTTGGTTTACAGGAAAAGGAGAAGCGGTTCAACGCGAATCATTTCTTAGAAGAAGATGAAGATGACAACGGGCCTATCCTCAACACATTCAGATATAGTCGAGAACGGGTATCATGAAGAAGTGGGAGTGCGACTTGACACAAGGAGAAGGTCTATGTTTGGTGAGGTCCTCGAGTCCCTCCTAAAGCGACATATGTCCCAAAAGGGAAGCCGATAACTACTATGCATTTAGAAGGGGATTGGGATCGAATCCTCCTCGGAAGATGAATGCTCATGGCTAGTGGATAATCCACGATGAGGGAGGCGGACATTACGTCGATTCTTGACTTGGGATTACGACACCGGCCTGGGAGAAGCTTTCAAGGCTTTGATGTCAAATATGGCTTCGATCGATCCTGCTACTATTGAGGGTGATGAAGATATGCCAACATGGGAAGACCCATGGATCCATCAACTTCGAGCGGTTTGGGGATAGATTGAACAAAGAGAACCCCCACTGGGGCGAGGTAGTCGAGTTAATATGGGTGATGAGGAGCCCTAAGCTCATAAACATCAGCAATACTCTTCCCTCGGAAGAAAGAAGAGTTGATCGCCCTAATGGGGAGTATATTGATGTATTCGCTGGAGTTATGAGGACATGCGAGGACTCGACCCTAATGTAGCGACACATCGCCTCAACATCAAAGTGTCAAACTGTCAAGCAACGCAAGACGGTTTAGTCCACAAATCTTCGCGAATGTCGTTGGCGAGTGAAGAAACTCATAGAATCGGATTCATCAAGGAAATTCAACATCCGGATTGGGTGGCGAATATAGTCGGTCATGAAGAAAAATGGGTCGATTAGGATGCGTATGCGACTCTGAGACCTCATGGCTTGCGAAAGATGACTTTCCTCTTCCAATCGATGTCATAGTTGACAACCGTGTGGATTTGAAAGAATGTCCTTTATGGATGGCTTTTCTGGGTATAATCAAATCAAGATGTACCCAGATGGCGCTTACAAACGTTGAGCATGTCGGCATATATTGCTACGGTCATGCCGTTCGGCCTCAAAATGCGGTAGCATAACATACGAGAGCAATGGCGGAGATTTTCGGGATCATCTTGGGAAAAGGTCGAATGCTACGCCGACGACTTGGTCGTGAAAAGCCGTGACAGAGGAGATCACATTAAAGATCTTAGAGCGGTATTCGAGCTCATGACGATCAACTAAAGATGAACCCCGCCAAATCCTTCCTCGATGGCTAGTGGCAAGTTCCTTGGCTTCATTGCCACCGACAAAGGAATCCATGTCGATCCCGATAAAGTAAAGGCGATTCAAGAGTTGCAACCTCCGAAATCCGAGAGAACTCGGGGTTACAAGGACGACATGACATCCGACGGTTCATATCGAACCTATCCGAGGTGCCACCGCTCCAAGTTGAACAAGAAGGGCGGTCGCTTATTTGGGACGACGATGTCGAAAGCGCTTGAAGAGATAAAATTGTATCTCGCTAAACCTCCGTTTTGTTGCACCGCTAGCCGGAAAACCGCTCCTCGATCTACGCCAAGGCAACGGATCACTGCTGCTTTACGCGCCAGACGACGACGGCGTCACGCAACGTGCAGTGTTCCAAATTAACATTAATTTTGCGCCGAACCTCGATATCCAATGGTCGGAAGCGGTTTGCATTAGTGTTCGCGATTCGTAAAATGCGACTATTTAGTCGACAGACGATTTATGTTATCTCTAATGTAAATCCAACCAATATTTATGACCCACCGCCTCAATGAGTTGGCTCGGGCGAATGGCCTTACTTTGTCCCAATATGACTTGCACTTCAAACAACGTAAGTCACCAAAGGACAAGCGATTTAGATCTCTTGGTCGCCACCGACAACGGATGCGCTTGAGCTATATGATGATCTTCCTGATGAAGTCCGTGAAGTCAACACTACGCCGCACCAACAAATATGGCGATTGTATTTTGACGAGCTTCGGCCACTAATGTAGCAAGTACCCCCGACGTTTCTAAAATCTCCGCTAGAGTCTGAGTTGTCTTGATTTCCGGAATCATGTCATGCCCGTGCTTATTCACTCATCAACCTCGCTCCAATAACGAAGCCGAATACAACGCTACTTATCGGACTTAGCTTCGCCAAAGAGCCGGGGTCAATATCTCGCTGCATGGAGATTCACAACCGATAGTTAAGCGTGTTCGTGGTGACTACGGTCGAACTGATCTAATCCCCTATCATCGATAGTTGTTGAAATGGCGACTCATTCAAGAATTCTTCATCGAATATATCCCACGCTTCCAAAACGCCACGCAGATGCACCGGGCGGCGTTAGTCAGGTCGTTAGCACAACCTTCCAGACCGAGCAACTAGTTACGGTCAGACTCACCAACTCTTCGCACCATTATAACGATGAGGCACAAGAAGGTAAGGGGTAGTTACCAAAGAAGTACATGCAACCCAAACCAAGTTGGAGCCCCGAGATTGGCGCCTATCATCGACACGCCTTACATGGTATTCTACCGTAAGACGGAAGGAGAGAGAGTCAATCCAAATAAGAGCTCCAAGATTCTTTACCATTACGTAACCCGTGATGCTATATCGCCGGGGTACGATGGTCTTTATCTCGATGCCTCTCAAACAAAGAGGCGAAGAGGTCCTTCGAAGCACACGAAGGTGAATGTGGTGCGCACTACCGTCCCAAGCTCTACGAGCGACCAGAGAATGGGCTACTTTTGGCCCACGATGATTAATGACGCAGCTTGAGCACGCCGAAATGCCGCGCGGTCATTCACGCCGAATTATATGCCCACGCAGCACGATCCTTCGCACATCCTCGCCATTCGAGACATGGGGAATGGACGTTGTAGGTCCCATTTTTCCTCCGTCGGTTAAAGGAGATCGGTTTATTCTAGCGATCACCGACTACTTCCAAGTAATAAGCAATCCCACTAAAAGAGGTCAAGGCGAAAGTACCGCCGCCGATTCATCAAACACCATGTCATCTATCGACATGGTGTCCCAAGACGGATCGCATGACAACGGTCCCCAATTTATCACAATTCCTTCATCGTTTTATAAAAATTCAAGATACAAGATGTCTCGCCGACAATTTTATAATCCAAACAATAATGGGTTAGCCGAGTATGCTCAACAAGACGATCATCAAGATTTTGTCGGCTTGTGAAGAATAACAAGTGAGACCGATGATAAACTCGAGAAGCACTCGGGCATATCGCACAACCGCACGCACGCCGACAGAGCTACCCGCACTCTCTCGCCCACGGTGTGAAGCAATTCTCCGCTGGAAATCCAGATTCACTTCGCCGCCTCTTGCAGAGATGATCAAGAACAACATCAAAACGCCTCAAGAGCTTGAGATGTTAGATGAGAAGCTCGAGGCTCAACAATGCATTGAGTTCTATCAAGCTAGGATGTCGAGGGCTTTCAACAAGAAAGTTCGACAGAGAACCTTTAAGGAGGAAGATCTCGCCCTCGCCGCCAGACGACCGATAATCCTCACCTCTAAAAAGAAAGGTAAATTGAACCCAATGGGAAGGACCTTATAATAGACACGCCTATTCAAACGGTGCATATCGCCTTATCACACAGACGGCGACCGCAATTAATGCCGATAAATGGAAGTTTCAAAAGTATTATCCTTAATACATTCAGATAACCCGCTTTGATGGGAAGTTCTAGAATATCCCACTCATTTTCATGAGGATAACCCTAGATTATTGTGTTTTCCTCCAAAATTCTCTCACCGATCAAATTCATTGATGGGCCCACTAAAAATCTTCCCGGTCCAACCACCAAGAAAATCCCTCTCGATTCCTTCCACTAACGAGAGGTCCACTTTCAAATTCTCGTTAGCAATCCTACAAAAGAGAAAGCTATCCATACCCTTCCAAGATTCTGAGTGGAGACCCCACTCTTAGTTTCTCATCGGAAATAGAATACATTCTTCCTTTCCCACCTTCACCGAGATAGGACACATCCTTCCTCTTCAAGCAAGAGATAGAATACATTCTTCCTCTCTTGTCTCAGATTCTCTGAGGGAGATCCCACTTTAGTTTCATCTTTCAAGATTCTCAAGATGGAGATCCCATTTTCAGCCTTTTCACCGGACACGTGACAAAAATCCTTCCTTTCCAAAGACTCTGAGATAGGAGACAAGATCCTCCTTCCTCTCCACCTTCGAAATAGAATACGCTTCTTCCTTTCCCACCTCAATCAATCTTAGTCCGTTCAATTTTTCTCCCACAAAGAAGGCCAAGATTCATCTTGGGGTATTTTATCCCAAGCCTAAGAAGGGATAAAGCCAACGCCACACGCTGTCGGTTTAGTCTTTCTCCATTGAAGAAGACACCGAGTTCGACTCGGGCATTTTATCCCGCCTAAGAAGGATAAAGCCAACGCCACACGCTGTCGGTTTAGTCTTTCTCCATTGAAGAAGACACCGAGTTCGACTCGGGCATTTTATCCCAAGCCTAAGAAGGATAAAGCCAACGCCTTACACGCTGTCGGTTTAGTCTTTCTCCGATTGAAGAAGACACCATAGTTCGATTCGGGGCATTTTATCCCAAGCCTAAGAAGGGATAAAGCCAACGCTACCACGCTGTCGGTAGTCTATTCCCGTGACAAAAGACGGCTTCACGATTCAACATCGTAGCATTAAGTCTAAGAGAGTCTCATTCTTTTAGCACAACGCCACGCGGCGGAGCGGATCTAGATAATCCGCGACGCCAGCCCAACTCAAACGGTAGTTGGTAAAGGCTAGTCAAACCGCTGAGGGTCGGGTTGGCTAATAACCCTAAAGTCAACGCCACACGCTGCTTCCATTTAGTCTTTTCCGATTGAAGAAGACACCGAGTTCGACTCGGGCATTTTATCCCGGCCTAAGAAGGATAAAGCCAACGCCACACGCTGCCGCTTTAATTTTTCGCTGCATGGAGATTCACAACCGATAGTTAAGCGTGTTCGTGGTGACTACGGTCGAATCGGATCTAATCCCCTATCATCGATAGTTGTTGAAATGGCGGACTCATTGAAGAATTCTTCATCGAATATATCCCACGCTTCCAAAACGCCACGCAGATGCACCGGGCGGCGTTAGCTGTCGTTAGCACAACCTTAGAGACCGAGCAACTAGTTACGGTCGGGACTCACCAACTCTTCGCACCATTATACGATGAGGCACAAGAAGGTAAGGGGTAGTTACCAAAGAAGTACATGCAACCCAAACCAAGTTGGAGCCGAGATTGGCTTTCCTATCATCGACACGCCTTACATGGTATTCTACCGTAAGACGGAAGGAGAGAGAGTCAATCCAAATAAGAGCTCCAAGATTCTTTACCACACGTAAACCCGTGATGCTATATCGCCGGGTACGATGGTCTTTATCTCGATGCCTCTCAAACAAAGAGGCGTAAGAGGTCCTTCGAAGCACACGAAGGTGAATGTGGTGCGCACTACCGTCCCAAGCTCTACGAAATAATCAGAGAATGGGCTACTTTTGGCCCACGATGATTAATGACGCAGCTTGAGCACGCCGAAATGCCATGCGTCAAATTCACGCGAATTATATGCATCACCGCCAGAGCAGTCAGATCCTTCGCCACATCCCGCCATTCGAGACATGGGGAATGGACGTTGTAGGTCCCATTTTTCCTCCGTCGGTTAAAGGAGATCGGTTTATTCTAGCGATCACCGACTACTTCTCCAAGTGGGTCAAGCAATCCCACTAAAAGAGGTCAAGGCGAAGTACCGCCGCCGATTCATCAAACACCATGTCATCTATCGACATGGTGTCCCAAGACGGATCGTGCATGACAACGGTCCCAATTTATCGCCAATTCCTTCATCGTTTTGCGAAAAATTCAAGATACAAGATGTCTCGTCGATGCCTTATAATCCAAAGAAATAATGGGTTAGCCGAGGCGCTCAACAAGACGATCATCAAGATTTTGTCGAAGCTTGTGAAGAATAACAAGTGAGACCGATGATAAACTCGAGAAGCACTCGGGCATATCGCACAACCAGACGCGCCGACAGAGCTACCCCGCATCGTCTACGGGTGTGAAGCAATTCTCCGCTGGAAATCCAGATTCGCCACTTCGCCGCCTTGCAAATGAGATGACGACCAAGAACAACATCAAAAACGCCTCAAGAGCTTGAGATGTTAGATGAGAAGCTCGAGGCTCAACAATGCATTGAGTTCTATCAAGCTAGATGTCGAGGGCTTTCAACAAGAAAGTTCGACAGAGAACCTTTAAGGAGGAAGATCTCGCCTCGCCGCTAGACTAATCGATAATCCTCACCTCTAAAAAGAAAGGTAAATTCAACCCAATGGGAAGGACCGCTTATAATAGACAACATTCAAATTCAAGCATATCGCCTTATCACACAGACGGCGACCGCAATTAATGCCGATAAATGGGAAGTTTCTGAAAAAGTATTATCCTTAATACATTCAGGATAACCCGTTTTGATGGGAAGTTCCTCAGAGAATATCCCACTCATTTTCATGAGGATAACCCTAGATTATTGTGTTTTCCTCCAAAATTCTCTCACCGATCAAATTCATTGACGGTGGGCCCACTAAAAATCTTCCCGGTCCAACCACCAGCAAAATCCCCTCTCGATTCCTTCCACCGAACGAGAGGTCCACTTTCAAATTCTGGTTAGCAATCCTACAAAAGAGAAAGCTATCCATACCCTTCCAAGATTCCGGAGTGGAGACCCCACTCTTAGTTTCTCATCGGGAAATAGAATACATTCTTCCTTTCCCACCTTCACCTGGAGATAGGACACATCCTTCCTCTTCAAGCAAGAGATAGAATACATTCTTCCTCTCTTGTCTCAGATTCTGAGTGGAGATCCCACTCTTAGTTTCATCTTTCAAGATTCTCAAGATGGAGATCCCATTTTGTCTCTTTCACTTGGACAGAGGGACAAAAATCCTTCCTTTCCGGCACTTTCGGAGATAGGAGACAAGATCCTCCTTCCTCTCCACCTTGGAAATAGAATCGTTCTTCCTTTCCCACCTCAATCAATCTTAGTCGGTTCAATTCTTCTCGGTCAAAGAAGGGGCCAAGATTCATCTTGGGGTATTTTATCCGAAGCCTAAGAAGGGATAAAGCCAACGCCTCACCGCAGCGTTGCGGTTTAGTCTTTCTCCGATTGAAGAAGACACGAGTTGATTACAGGGTATTTTATCCGAAGCCTAAGAAGGGATAAAGCCAGCATCCACCCAGCGTTGCGGTTTAGTCTTTC
Organism: Asparagus setaceus; assembly: GCA_012295165.1. Taxonomy (NCBI): domain Eukaryota; kingdom Viridiplantae; phylum Streptophyta; class Magnoliopsida; order Asparagales; family Asparagaceae; genus Asparagus; species Asparagus setaceus. The sequence goes on from CM022703.1 coordinate 22,846,421, forward strand.
TCCGATTGAAGAAGACACGAGTTCGATTCAGGGTATTTTATCCGAAGCCTAAGAAGGGATAAAGCCAGCGCTTCTGCGCGTTGCGGTTTAGTCTTTCTCCGATTGAAGAAGACACGAGTTCGATTCAGGGTATTTTATCCGAAGCCTAAGAAGGGATAAAGTCAACGCCACACGCTGCTGTCGGGTAGTCTATTCCCGTGACAAAAGGCGAAGCTCATTATTCAACATCGTAGCATTAAGTCTAAGAGAGTCTCATTCTTTTAGCACAGCGTCACGTCGCGGGCGGATCTAGATAATCCGCCGCTAGCTAAGAAGCGGTAGTTGGTAAAGGCTAATCAAATCCGTTGGTGGGGTTGGCAATAACCCTAAAGTCAGCGCCTCACCGCAGCGTTGCGGTTTAGTCTTTTCGATTGAAGAAGACACGAGTTGATTACAGGGTATTTTATCCGAAGCCTAAGAAGGGATAAAGTCAGCGCCTCCTGCAGCGTTGCGGTTTAGTCTTTTCGATTGAAGAAGACACGAGTTGATTACAGGGTATTTTATCCGAAGCCTAAGAAGGGATAAAGTCAGCGCCTCACCGCAGCGTTGCGGTTTAGTCTTTTCGATTGAAGAAGACACGAGTTGATTACAGGGTATTTTATCCGAAGCCTAAGAAGGGATAAAGTCAGCGCCTCACAGCGTTGCGGTTTAGTCTTTTCGATTGAAGAAGACACGAGTTCGATTCAGGGTATTTTATCGAAGCCTAAGAAGGGATAAAGTCAGCGCCTCACAGCGTTGCGGTTTAGTCTTTTCGATTGAAGAAGACACGAGTTGATTACAGGGTATTTTATCCGAAGCCTAAGAAGGGATTAAGCCAACGCCTCACCGCGGTTCTTAGGGTGGTCTCTTGCGGTAAAGAGTACGAAGCCTATGTATTCAATATCATAGCAACAAGTCTAGAAGAGTTTCATTCTTCCAAAGACAACGCCACGCATGAACGGATCCAGATAATCCGCGACGCCAGCCCAACTCAAACGGTAGTTGGTAAAGGCTAATCAAATCCGTTGGCGGTGAGGGTTTGCCAAAATCCTATAAGTATTATGGTTAATTATTTACGGCGAAATAAAAGAATCATAATAGAGCACAAAGAGGGCGGAAATATGTTTTATCGATAAAAGCTGAAGTTACACAAGTTTTCTAAACGGCAGATTTGGATGCAAAGAATACTTTATTGAGAAAAGCTTGCTGAAGTTCCTCACGAGCTTCGACCACGAAAGCCTCCTGGCTGCCATTAAGGGCCTCCGCAGCCTCCTTCTTGATATTAACCGACTTACGCCCGAGTTCAAGTTCCTCGGGCGACCGCGAGAGTCTTTTCTTTGTTGGCCTTCGTCGACTTCAAGGCGATCGGGCTCTCCCTCGCCGCAAGCTCTGTTCGAGCTCTACTATCCTCGCTTCTCCGCAGCGACACAAGACCAAAATGTCCCGCGGAAGATGAAGCTTCAGCAATAGCGATCTCCAAATGATGCACTGGCCCGCCAGATTTGAACTCCGAGTCCAAGAATAACGCAAGCATCCGGCCATTGCTGGGCGAAGCCTCTCGATATATGAGGCGAGCCCGGCTACTTCAAAATCTTGTAGACCTTGGAGCTTAACCTCTAAATGGTGAAATCATCGACAAGGTGGCACAGGCGGACTCAATCTTCGGATATTCTCCCATGCCCTACTCCAAATAGGATTACGGTATAAACTAGTTCCTAACGAAGTTCCCGGAGAATATTACCATATTCTTAAGGATAACTTCGATAACCCTCAATTTCCTCCCCCAGGGACCTCAAGGAGGATAAAATTACGGCGAGGCTTATATCGACGACAATGCGCTTCTACCAAAAGGACTCTCCCATCAGACAAGGCCGATTCATGCATCGCGGCAGGGCCTACCAATCAACAATTGGGAAGAATACCTCCCACCGTGGATGAACACACCGCAACGAAGTAATGCAAGAGCGACGCCAACCAACGCCGCTTCATCGAAGGATTCACCGATCAATGGTTCGGATCCATCAAGAATTCCCGATCAATGGAGGAACCTCGATGGTCAATTGGGCGACAATCCACCGACGAGTCAGCGGCAAATGAACTCAATTAGCTACGGTTTGAAATTCCGACAGCGGTCAAGCAATAAATGCGACACCGCAACACCCCGGTATCCTACAAAGCGGAGAACACGAGAGAATTGGAGGAATCAAATCTGGAGCCAACCTCAAAAGAAATTCATCTATCGACTTACGGTGAGATTTCGACAACGGTCGGGGCGAAAAATGCGATGCAGTAATACCTTGACAATCCTACAAAGCGGAAAGGCTGAAGGAATGGAGAGATCAAGCGCCGGGGTCATTCACAAGTCCTATCCGCCAATTAAAGAGTGAAGGGCTCATCATGTCAAAGCATCCCGACTCATCAAGAATCGAGGCGAGGCGCTTTGGAGGGGTATCTGTGGCGTTAAAATTGCTTATCGGTGCAGAACAAGACTAAATAGCGGTGGGTTGATAACCGGCGATCCATCCGGCAGCGACCCGAGCAGCCGTCGGCGTGATTACTCATAAAGCAGCGTAAAGCGGTCGGCGAACCCATGAAGTGAGTCGGCGAGGCGTCTGAGCCAAGTAACGGCGTCGTGGAAAACGACGACGGCTCAGCGAGGCGAGTTGGCTAAACTCAAGCGTCGGCGAGATGGAATCAAGCGTACTTAGTCCGTCGATGCAAGCGAGCCGTTCGAGTTACGGAAGTTGATCGGATCTGGACTCAAACACAACGGCGACATCAGGAGAAAAACCAAGCGGGAAGGCCGGAAGCGATGAAAGCGGCTTCGAACCAGCGTAGCGGGACCTCGGCCAAATGGCCGAGGTGGCTCGGCAAACATGGCCGAGCTACCTCGACAAATTGGTAAAGTGCTTCGACCTATGGTAAGCCACCTCGACAAACATGGCAGAGCCTCCTCGGCCAAGGCGAGTGGCTCGGCCAACATGGCCGAGCCTCCTCGGCCGGTGGCGAGTGGCTCGGCCAATTGGTAGGTGGCTCGCCCGGTGTAGAACCACCCCTGAGATGTATAAATAGGGGGTCACGGTGGTTCGGTCGGATTTTGGGGATCTTGGACTCGGATTTGGCTTGGATTTTGGCGGACTTGAAGAGCCCTCGCGAGATCTCGGCCTTGCGGTTCGAGCACCGGCGAGCTCAAGTCCGATCGGCGTCGGATCTATGGCGGAAGGTAAACAAACTTCGGGTCGAACTCTGAGATACCCTCTAGGTTAAGCTTGTCTTAACCTCGGGGATAATTGTGATTTCTCCTTGTAGATCTCACCGCTCGTGATCCTCTCCCGTGAGTGTGATCCCTGAGCGATCCTCTCCTTCGTGAGTGTGGTCCCCTCGGTAACCGTTCCCTTCGTGAAGCGAGCCCCTCGTCTGTAGTTCGAACCGGGTTTACACGGGGATCGAATTAGCGGTAGTCCGCGGACGAACAAAAGTCCCGACGCAGGCAAAGAACCCGCATGGCGAGGATCCGGATAATAGAGATCCTCGTGTTTGTTCATAAAAGGAAGAAAGTTGTAATTTTCGTTTTCATTGTAAGCCTGAAATATAAAGGCATTTCTTTTGTTTGAAATTTTGTTGTAGGCCAACGAAGCTGTACACGAGTTCAAACGAGCAATGAATAACAAACCAACTTTCCCCGCGAACAGAGATGTTCTCTTGAATCCTTTCCTTTCAAATATCTAGGTCTCCCTCTTAAGATGGGTACGCTATCTAGATCCGATTGGCAACCTCTCCTGGATTATTATTCTCGTAAGCTCTCACTTTGGAAGAGTAAATATCTGTCCTTTGGTGGTAGATTAACTTTGGTAAATTCTGTTTTGACATCCCTACCCTTATACTATATGTCTTTCTTCAAACTACCTGGTTGGGTTATCAAAGCAATAGATAAAATTCGACGTAAGTTCCTGTGGGGAGATAATACTTCTGATAACGACAGTAAAGCCTTGGTCAATTGGTCGATTGCTTGTAAATCTAAAAAAGAGGGAGGTCTTGGTATTCTTGACTTAGCAAACTTTAACTATGCTTTATTATCTAAATGGGTTTGGAAAGTTTTGAGACATGATTCTTATGTAGGGAATACAATTTCTTCTCTTTATAATCTTCAGCATTCTGCCCTTATTAATAGACCACCTTTGGCTAGATCAGTATCTAAATTTTAGCATGATGTCGTATCTATTAGCCTTCCTCTGAAGAGTATGGTTAGATGGAATTTAGGGGAGGGTAATAGGATCAGATTTTGGAAAGACAAATGGTTAGAGAATTTCACTCTAGCTTGTTTATAACCAGCAGCATATAACCTCACCTTCTCTTGCAATGTTCTAGTGTCATCCCAAGGTATGATGAGGAATAATACATGGTTTTGGAAGCCTGTTCTCAGAAGAGCTATTACAGTCACTGATATACATCAAGTAGAAGCTCTGAGAGAGCTCTTTTCTTTGGTTTCCCCTATTTCTGGTGCACCTGATATACCTACATGGCCTTTTACAAAAGATAACATCTTCTCTGTGAAATCTATGTATAGTTTTCTGAATTTTGGAGGTATTCATTTTGACTTATATCAATTTATCTAGAGATCTGTGATTCCTCTCAAAGTCAAAATATTTACTTGGTTGTTATCGAAAAACAAGCTACAAACAAAGGATAACTCGTTACGGAAACGTTGAACGGGGGATCCTTTATGTCCAGTTTGTAATGAAGTTGCAGAATCAACAGATCATCTCTTCCTCACATGCACATATGCTCGAGATGTTTGGCTTTTCTTTCTTCCTAAATTGGGAATTAATTCTTTTGACACTGGTCTTCTTAATATGATACACTTGAGAGGTGTTTTCATCAGGAATAAAGACAGCCGTAAGCTCTGGTTTGTTCTTCTACCTACGCTGTGTTGGTGTTGTGGGGTACCGACTTAAACTCCAAGTTGAATGCGGATATGAAGACTAGGCCCAGTCCTAATAGTTTTCTTAGTAACTTGGTGGGCAAGTCAGGGGTGTCTTTAAATAAGACGTCCTATTCTAGGGTTTTGATGTAGAGAGAGGGAGAGAGACAATATTCTTGTAATCAGAGTTTAACAGAGGTGTAACTGGGTTCAAGGGTATTGTGAGAGAGAGAGGGTTTGACAGTCTTTGTCCGTGCAAAAGATTGTAATTTGGAGGTGATAGTGGATTGTTTTCGCTCCCGTGGTTTTTCCCTGTTGAGGGTTTTCCACGCTAAATCTTGTGTGATTCTATTTGCTGCGTTTGGTGATTTTCAAAATTTTTGTAAGATCTAAAAATTCCAACAAGTGATATCAGAGCGGGGTTCGACGGTTCGTGGAGGTTCGAGCTGTGTGCAATTGGTAAAGGCGTCAGTGATCGAGGCGCGGTGATCAACATCGAGCGAACAAGAGAACCAGACATCATAGAGGCGGAAAAAAGTACTGTAGCAGCGAAAATACTGTAGTGGCGGAACACTGTTCACCGGTTAGGGTTTGGTTAAAGTTATTAAATCAAATCCGACAGTGCAGATTGATTTGTCTTCTGATCAAGGGTTTGGAGGCGGATTTTGGTGATCCAGGAGTCGTTCTTAGAGTTTTTCGACGTGCTGAGTTCATTTTTGACGTCGGTTTTATCAAATTCAATCTTTACAGTGACTGAGTTGAATTTTGATTGTGGTTAGAGGATGATGACTTCTTCGGATCCGAAGTTTAATATTCCGCTATTCAACGGCAAGACAAATTTTGCAGTGTAGCAATGCACAGTTCAAGATATTCTTGTGCAGCAGGGTGTTGATCAAGCTTTGGAGGAGAAGAAACCTGAAGGGTTGAAGGATATTGAATGGAGTTCCATGAAAAAGAGGGCGGTTAGCACAATTCGTTTGGCACTCGCTCCTGAGATCAAGTACAACATTATGCAGGAGACCACGCCAAGGGGGTTGTGGGAAAAGCTCGAGGGGATTTATGCGTCGAAGTCGATGACCAACCAATTGTGTTTGAGGATGGAGCTTTATTCATTGAAGATGGAAGAAGGTACTGCAATTCAAGACCACATCAATGCCTTTAATCAGCTAGTTTGCCAACTTATGAATATTGATGCGGAGATTAAAGAAGAAGAGCAGGCGCTACTCCTACTGTCTTCCTTGCCGAAGTCGTACAAGCCGTTAGTTCAGATGATAATTGCAGGGAAGCAGACTTTAAAATTTAACGATGTGACAACACTCCTACGTGAGAATGAAAGAATGATGGGGAAGGAGAGCGTATCTAATGGTGGTGAGAGTGCACTAGCTTTTGAAGTTTCTAATCGAGGGAGGAGTAAGGGGAGATGTGACAGTTATCGAGGAAGGTCAAAATCTCGGGCTCGAGACGACAGTGAAAGGGAGTGCTATTATTGCGGAGAGAAGGGTCACATTCAGTTTAGATGTTCCCAAATGCGAGATGATTTGAAGAGTATTAGGCAGATGAAGCTTCAAGAAAATGGGAAGAAGGTGGACTCCTCGGTAGTTGTGTGTGATGAAGATGTGGTGTTGTTGATGGAGAGTATGGGTACTGATGCGAATAACACTTGGGTGTTAGATTCTGCAGCCTCTATGCACATTTGCAACAATAAAAATTATTTTGACACATTGAAGACGGATGAAGAATTTGGCGACGTGATCGTTGGAAATAACGAGAAGATGAAGGTTGAAGGCGTTGGGAGTGTTTGCCTCAAGCTTCACACTGGGAAGATTGGAATTCTTCGTCATGTGAGATATGTGCCGTCTTGTGGTGCTAATTTAATTTCGTTGGGTGAGATGACATCTCGTGGGTATAAGTATGTGGGTGAAGGAGAGTGGTGCAAAGTGTATAAAGATGGTGATTTGATTTTGCGAGGGAGGAAGAATAGCAACAATATTTACTATTTAGATGGGCGATCTGTTAATGGTGTAGATGACTCTTCTCAAACTCTTGTCCACAAGGGAGAGGTGAAGAACAAGAAGAAGAGAGTGAGTTTTTCTGAAGCAGCTGAGGCACTTTGAGATTTTTCGTCGAGGGAGGATATGTTGGGTACCGACTTAAACTCCAAGTTGAATGCGGATATGAAGGCTAGGCCCAGTCCTAGTAGTTTTCTTAGTAACTTGATGAGTAAGTCAGGGGTGTCTTTAAATAAGACGTTCTATTCTAGGATTTTGATGTAGAGAGAGGGAGAGAGACAATATTCTTGTAATCATGGTTTAACAGAGGGTGTAATCGGGTTCAAGGGTATTGTGAGAGAGAGAGGGTTTGACAGTCTTTGTCCGTGCAAAAGATTATAATTTGGAGGTGATAGTGGATTGTTTTCGCTCCCGTGGTTTTTCCCTATTGAGGGTTTTCCACGTTAAATCTTGTGTGATTCTATTTGCTTCGTTTGGTGGTTTTTGGGGTTTTTGTGAGATCTAAAAATCCCAACAGGTGTTTATGGCGAGAATGAAACAACAATGTTTTTAATAATGAGATCAGAGACCCAAGCAAGGTGGCAACTAATGTTGCATATTTTCTATGTTTCTGGACAGGCAATTTGAGGATGAAGGGGGCAGCAAAGCTGAAGGCAATTATTAAAGAAAGGGGGGTTGAAGAGCTCCTGACCAACAGTGAAGACAGTCCTTGAGCCTGTGTGCTCTTTTGTTGATTTCTTTTGATACTCAGCGATTTTTGTGATACTTAATTCTATTTTTTTTAGCTGCTTGGGATGTTAGCTGATGGTTTATCAGCTGATAGTTTTTTGTATATAGGGGTTGTTTCTTTAACCGTAAGTTTGGATCCTGAAGAAGAGATTGTCGAGAGAGGTGACGGTTATGGTCCTCTCCCTCACTCCTTTCTCTTTTTCATTATCTTACTTTTGGTTCTTACCTGTAAATTTTGGATTTATATATATACAGCTTTTGAATAGGGCTTTCAGCCCTATTTTTAACTTCAAAAAAAAAATGTATAGAAACACCCTCATTATATAATCATATATTAAAATTTTCTTCTCCGGGCATTACTTTGGGACCATATAGATGGTGGCGTCCCGTTGATCCCTGCTTGCTAATTAGTGGTATGCCTAAGGAGCTGCCACCTTCTGAGACCCTCTACATCCACTTTTCGAGTCTCGGTGATATATATTCTCAATGTAAATCTAACTTCATAGATAGCAGATGAGCACACATATGTGAGAAGATTCTTAATTAAATTTCTTTTAACTATAGCAAAACTTCAAAGTTATGAGAATTAAGGATGATAATTTCATACTCGAATGGCTTTTAAGGAGTGATACTCTCAATGTTTCATATAATATAATCTTTAATCTACTTTTGAAATATGAATTTTACAGAATTTGAATAAGGATTGATATGATAATACGTACTTTAATCTAGCCTATGTAGCTACATTTTTTAAAACTATTCTATAGTAAAAAAATAATAATAAATTGTGATTTGGTTTTTGCTGCATGCTCAATGTCCGGCTGGAAAATCAACGGACAGTTGCCATGTCCAAAGTTGTTGTTTAGTGATGCTCCATATGATTTCTAGTAGATTTTTGTTGTAGGGCAATCTTCTGTTGTTTAAAAAAATATTGTCATCATGGAGCACACCCCAATAGCTTGGAAAGTTTTATTTTGTTTTGTTTGTTGTGATCGTTTCAAATGTCTTTTTTATTGGTTGAGATATGTGTATATTCCTTTTACAGCTTGGAGCTTCTCAACTCTTAAGAATATCTTCTACCAAATGAAATGTGCAAGTTTCTATAATTTAATTAACTTTTCTTACAAGGTACACTTATTAACTTGTCCGTGGCATTGTACATGCTAAGTACATAACATTTTGGGGGAAGGAGAGATATAAGCAAGCAACTAGATACATGAGAACTAGTGCTCATCACGTTGGAAGTTGACTTTATCAATAATTATCAGAAACAGAATTAAAGAAGAAACCAATAGGTTTAATGCCTTTTTCATGACCAGAATCTAGGCTATTTTACACAATGTTATTTTCTTTCAAAAAAATTGTTTAAATGTGTGTTCGGAGGAACTGGAACTTAGTGGCTCTGGTACCATCTAAAGCTCCTCTCGTCACATCCAAATTTCAAAATGCAATGAACATTGATAATTATAATATTATATTCGAACAATTATGCTCCTAAAGTTGACTAAGGTCTAAATCAAGCAGACGTTGGCTAAGTTCTAAATACAATGTGATAAAGAAAAAGAACATCTAATCTTGAATAAACATATATCTAATTGTCTTCTTAGTCGATGCAATACTGATTGTTTGGCAACCTCTCAAAAACCAGACTAGCACTAATTTTGGTATCATTTTAGGAAGAATCTTGTTTGAGAATGTTAGAGATTGATATGAATAACTTGTGGCAGGATCCAAAAAAGTTATCATTGATGATTGTATCGTTGTAATAGATTGAAAAGTATATTAAACATCCTTTGCCTTCCCCTAAAAAGAACAAAAGAAAGTAAATCTACTTTGTTCCTTAGTTGGATGGTCAATGTATATTTGTTACAAATTTCTTTTTTCTTTTTCTTTTTTTTTCTTTCCCTTTTTAATTATTTAGACTTCCATCTCATTGCGTTAGGGATAGAACAGTTATATTCAAACAGTTGGTCATGCATGTTTGGCGAGAGGCAAACTTCTTTGCAGATGCTCTTGCCAAGTTGGCATTAATCTATGATCATGCCAACTCGGTCTTCACTCAAACGATCTCAGAACCGTTAGTGACTATTTTGAACGTGGACAGTATCTGTTTACTCTTTAATTTCCTTTCTTGTACCCAAAAAAAAAAAAAAGAAAAGAAAAGAAAAGAAAAGAAGAAGAAGAAGAAGAAGAAAAGACCTAGGAAGTTTCAAAATTTATAGTTTACCCCCTAAAAAGTTGAAGAAATCCCCCTAAAAGTTTCAAAATTTACAATTACCCCCAAAAATTGCAGAAAATCACCCTAAAAAGTTTCAAAGTTTGCAGTTTACCATCTAAAACTTTTAGAGGGGTAAACTGCAAATTTTGAAACTTTTTAGGGTGATTTTCTGCAATTTTTTAGGGTAACTCCAAATTCTAAAACTTTTAGGGGTTTCTAATTTTGGGGGATTTTCTGCAACTTTTCAGGGGTAAACTACAAAATTTGGAACATTCTAGGGTTTTTTTTTGCATTTTTGGGGGTAAACTGCAAAGTATGAAACTTTTAGGGGCTTTTTCATAATATTTTCGGGAATTGCGATCTAAAACTTTTAGAGGTTTTTTTTATAAATTAATCATGGTTAGGAGATTTGTTCTTTTATGAAAATTTTAGTGGCATTAAAGTGATATAGTTGATTAAGAATAGTGAGTGCCACATGTCATAATTTGATTAAATTAGAGCATACATTAATCGTACTCAATGAGCATCCAAGAATTTTTTAAAAGTAAGAAAGTTTTCTTCATAGTAATAAAGCCTTAATGTACACAATGTTACAACGTTGGTGAAATCAACATTATTCCTTGGGATAAATTTGGGCAAAGTACCCAGAAAATTTATTAACTTAAAAAAATTGTCACGGAATACACATGAAGATATATATAGGAAGAGATGCAGTAGGAAGGTAAAAGAAAGGGCTAGAGGAAGTCTCTACTTCGGTACGATGTGTAAAAAGAAATCACTGAGAAGATAATCCCTTAGAAAAAATATCCGCAAGCTGAAGCTGTGTGGGAACATATCGAACAATCAAATCACCATGAGCAATTCGCTCCCGAACAAAGTGATAATCAACTTTGATATGCTTGCTTTGATCATGTATGACAGGATTGGCCGTGATATAGGTGGCACTAATATTGTTACAGAAAAGAGTCACAGGATGGCGAAGAACAATCCCAAGCTCAACTAAGATGTGCCAAATCCATAGTGTCTCAGCCACTGTGTATGCAAGGGCTTGATATTCAGCCTTCGTCGAGGACTTCGACGCGGTAGGTTGCTTCTTGGAGCGCCAAGAAATGAGATTAGGGCCAAAAAATACCGCATAACCGGAGGTGGATTGTGAGCTGTCAGGACAACTAGCCCAATCAGCATCAGAATAGGCAACGACAATGGTCGGTCCAATGGCTTTGCGAAGAGAGGGACCATGATCGGCTGTGCCCTACAAGTACCTGTAAACTCTTTTGACGGCGAGGAGGTGAGTAGTACGAGGAGCATGCATAAACTGAGAAACAACATGAACAGCAAATGTAATATCAAATCTTGTAATTATAAGATATTGTAAATCACCAACCATGCTCCTATATATAGAGGGATCTGCTAATAACTCACCATCAGTAAGGGATAAATTAGTCTTAGCCGCAATCGGGGTACGCAAGGGAGTAAGAGTATGAAAATAAAATTTACATAAGAGGTCCTGAACATATTTACGTTGAGATAAGAATAGAATATCAGGTGTACGAGTGACGTGAACTCCGAAAAAATAATGAATATCACCAAGATCTTTCATAGCAAATTGATCAGACAATAAGCAAATAAACCGATGAATGAGAGGAGATGAGTTTCCTGTAAGAATAATGTCATCAACATATAAAAGAAGGATAATAATCTCAGAACCTCGACGATGAACAAACATGGAGGAATAAGTTTTGCTGCAGTGGAAGCCAAGGGATAGAAGAAAACTGCTAAAGCGATGAAACCAAGCATGAGGAGCCTATTTGAGGCCATAAATCGCCTTATTAAGTTTGCAAACATGAGTTGGAAAATGCGGATGAACAAAGCCGGGAGGTTGTTTCATGTACACCTCCTCGGTAAGAAGACCATGCAGAAAGACATTCTTAACATCGAGTTGATGGATAACCCAACCAAAAGAAATAGCCAATGAGAGCACAAGACGAATAGTAGTAGGTTTGACAACATGGCTGAAAGTTTCATAAAAATCAATACCAGCTTGCTAATGAAAATCTTGAGCAACCAAACGAGCTTTGTACCGCTCAATAGAACCATCTGAATTATATTTTACCTTGTAAACCCACTTACAACCAACTAAATTTTTCCGATCATCAAACAGAACCAATTGCCACGTGTTATTATTGATGAGTGCATTAAATTCTTCTGCCATTGCATTTTACCATGTTTTATCTTTTGAAGCTTGTGTGAAATTTGTCGGTTCAGAGCCAATAAGAGTTATATGTAGGGACAATAGATGACATGGTTTTACAATTCCTGACTTAGATCAAGTCTACATAGGGTGTGGATGAGAAGTGAGAGGTGGAGAGGACACACCCGTAGCATCGACGCTATGGGTGGAGCCAATGGGAGAACTTGTAGAAGTTGAAAGAGGTAGCTCGTGTGGGAGAATAGATGATGCAATTTCAGCCATACCGGGCACCGACACGGCACCGCGCCGGCACCAGCCACGGCCAGAGGCGGATTGGCCGCCGAGGGACCGTGGTCGAGGAATCGCCACGCGGCAATGGATGGCGCCGTGAGAGCCGGGCAAATCACCAAAGGCCGAACCCACCGTAATCGCCGACCGAGGGTGATGGACAAGGCGAGGAAGGTTCAGACAGTGAGCGCACGGGTTGATTTGTGGCGAAAGAGTCCGCAAGAATGGAGGAAGGATGACTCGAGATGGTAGTAGAAGACACAGTGGAGATTCGAGGTGTCAAGAAATGTGGAGAGAAAGAGGACTCCATAGAAGAACAAGATGGGGGCAAAGATGAGCTTGTGACAAACAGTAGAGGAGATGAGTCATGCGATGTGTTAACAACAATAGTGGACTATGGAAAAATAGACTCATGAAAGCGAACATGAGTGCTAACATAGACACGACCCATAACAGGATCAAAGCAATGATAACCTTTATAATGAGGAGCATATCCTAAAAAGATACAACGTTTAGAACGAGGCTAAAATTTGTTGGTAACCTGAGCCGAAATACTTGGAAAGCATTCACAACCAAAAACTCGAAGAAAATCATATTCAGGTTTCTTTTTAAAAAGTCATTGATATGGAGAGATGCCGTCTAAAAGTGGAGTAGGTAATCGATTTATCACAAATACAGTCGTATATACAGCATCAACCTAAAAATGAGATGGCATCTGAGCATCAATCAAAAGGGTACGTGCCATCTCAATAATGTGTCGATATTTGTGCTCGGCCACACCATTTTGTTGTGGTGTGTCGGGGCACGACTTGCGAAAATAAATCCCATGTTCCGGAAAAAGTTGTTTAAAAACTTTGTTATCAAATTCTTTACCACCATCACTCTGAAACAACCGAATTTTGTAAGAAAATAAGGTCTCAACTAATTTTTGAAAGTTACAAAAGTGAGTAAAAACTTCTGATTTGAGTTTCATAGGATATATCCAAGTAAAACGAGTGCATGCATCAACAAAATAAACATAATATCAAAAACCCAAATTAGACGGAACTGGTGATTGCCAAACACTAGAATGAATCAAATATAAAGAAGTAATATAGGAATGCTCAACATTACAAAAAGGTAATCGATGCGATTTTCCAAGTTTACATGAAACACATTTATTCTTAAAGTTTGATGCCGTCACAATAGCATTATTGGACCTAAGTTGATTAAAGACACGACTACCATAATGACCTAAGCGACGATGCCATATATCTGCTTTATCAGTCAAGGAAATGAGAGTTGTGGCAGAATCAGACTCAATGGAAGAGTAAAGAGGGTAGACACCGTTTCTACTGGAACCCTGAAGAAGAACCTTCCCCGTGGTTTTCTCCTTAACATGCACAGAAGAGGAGTCAAAATTAACCACACAATTATTTTCATCACATAAGCGTTTGACGGATATTAAATTGTGTTTTAACTTAGGAACATGAAACACAGAGTTAAGACAAATCGATTTGGCAGAAGAATTTAAGCGTACATCACCAATATTAGCAATAGGTAAAAGATTGTCGTTTCCTACTAGTACTTTAATTTGACCAGTGTAAGGAGGTGAGCAAGATAATATACCCTCAAATAGTATCATATGAGAAGACGCGGCGGAATTTGGATACCACAAGGCCTTATTAGCGTCGCCATGAGACATAGCAGCAAAGGATGGAGCAGTGTGAGGATTTGACACAGAACTTGGAGTACCCCCTTGAGAAAGTAAACGTGAACAAGATGGAGCGGTGTGACAAGATGGAGCGGTGTGACCTAGACTAAAATAAAGTTGACAAAAAACTGTAGATGGACAAGAGCCCAATATCCCATTAGAGGCCAAGTTAGAAGCAAAATCTGTAGAATTAGAAGTAGTGGTGTTAACAATATCTGAACAATTAAAGGATAGATTACCATTCGCATGATTCAGTTGGGGACCCTATGTTTGTGCACGAAATTGTTGATGGCCATAAAAACCACGTCCACCAGTTGGTGTATGACCGCGACCACCACGAAAACCCCGACCACGGCCGCACCAGCTACTCGAGGATGGCTGCTGCTGCTGTTACTACTGGGTACCCGCCTGGGCTCGGTTTTGACTCGGCAGGGCAGCAGTTGTTGCACCTGAACCACCACCTGATGTGGTGACGCCGGCGACATGGGCTTGATGCTAATGAACATCGGGATCTCGCTCCTTCAAATAGCGAGCGCTTTGTTCATGGAGAATTAACTTGGAACGGAGGTCATTAAAGGTAATATTGTTGCCAAAATAGGTCACCGTCGTAACGAGAGATT